>CM068961.1:120188929-120202010 GCA_035128595.1 Eptatretus atami
GTGAAACAGAATTAACAAAAAGGAACTTCAAAAATATGTCATTTTAAGAGACTTATAAAGTGTAATTGAGGGTGCGGTGCAAATCTTTCGGAAACAAATTCCAAAGTTTACGAGCATCACCTAAACATCCACATCATTGGGTGAGGGCTTGCCAGGATCAGATTCACGCTATTAAGACCGTCACATTCTTGCTGGTATCCAAGATGTGAATAAATCAGAAATATAGGTGGGCACAAGTTTATTTTTAGGTTTAAAACTTATCAACAACATTTTGTTCAAACCTTTGAAACAATACACACATGAACAAAACAAACATCAAATGTAAAGGTTGCAAAATGGGCCAACTATATATTATGCATTCAAAATGGCAGGGTTTTGCTGTCCTCCAATTTCCTCCAACTTCCTTCAACTTTCTCCAACTTCCTCCAACTTCCTCCAATATCCTCCAACTTTCTCCAACTTTCCTCAACTTCCTCTAACTTTCTCCAACTTTCCTCTACAGTGCACAACGCCCCGATGCAAAAACATGCGGATAAAATTTGTGGACAGATCCGCTTGGAGCGAATTCAACCCAGATGACACAACCTAAAGGCAAGAAGCCTCACTCTAAACTATCCTGTAAGTGTACGGTAAATATTTTTGATCGTTGTTGCCATATTTTAGTGTCGTGCTGTTAAAAGCTGAATACCATAAGTTATTGAGTGACGCCAATGTGATGACGCTTAATGGGACAGCGGAATCAATTACAAATTTGTCCCGCTGTTTGCATCAATTCCAAGAAGCATAGCTGAACCGCTGATTTGCAGTGCCCCAGCACATGAGGGTGGGAAATGGACTTTGGCCGCTGTGCCAGCAAACAATCGCCAAGTTCTTCATTTAAAATGTACCGTGGGATTTAAAACGTCCACACCAACTACGTGCTGAGGGAAGATGGCGAACACTCACTTAACGTCCGTCCGTCTGATCACGGCAGCATCACCAATGCATCATCACCCTGCTCGAGTCGCAAAAGTCCAACAGTTGATATTCATGTCAGGAATCAAACCCAGACCTAAGAAAGTTCAAGGGAATGTGCCATAGCTTTTGCACCAGTCCTGTTGGATTTGAGTTGATGTTAAAAATAAAAATAAAATCTGTCTCTCACATCTCCATTCCCCACTGAACCTTCAGGATAATTTTTCATGGACATAGATACTGGCAGACAACGCAATCTTGCCCTGTGTCTTTTTGTTAAAAACTACACCTCGAGACACTTCCAAGCAGCATCAAATATACCGGCATGTGTGTTAATGTGTTTCAAATGCCAATGTTGGACTTTTTGCTCCTTAGCCATGAATTTCAAGTACAAATGCACAGTTGTAACCACCGCAAGTTTGTGAAGGAAGAAGCTAACAACCCCATTAAACATTATGGGTTCCCAGGTATGGACGAGGCGTGATCATTGGGCCAGGTGGCTTAAAGTGTGGTTCTGTTTGCTCTACATCAGTCTTGATAAACTGGCAGGTGTGCTTAAAACAATCAGGGTCTGATAAGCCAACGAATGGAAAAATCAACCGTTCACCGAAACGCACAAAAGCATTCATGAAGTGAAACAATTAACACTAAGACATGATACCCTGTGTATTAAATTCCTGAAGGTGTAACTGAGGTGGCTTTATAGTTGATCTTTTATTGGAAAATAAAAATAAATCATACAAGCAAATTACGAACTTACCTTTTTATAATATATATTTACTCTGTTCTAACCAATGATAAACAACCTGCTTTATCAATCACTGGCAATTGGCCTATCTCGAGGTCTTGCGTAGTCACGTTGCAAACTCAGACTGGCAAGAGGTAACAAGACACCATCTCGGAAGTTTGCTTTGTTGTTTCTTCGAGTTTTGATGGAGAAAAATAGAGAGAAGAGCAAAATGGGTGGAAGGACGCCCAAGTTGGTCATATGTAAGAACTGAACATTGGGGGTAGCAAAATGATGAAGACAGATGGTGACTGTTTTTTTTATGGGGGGGGGGGTGTTTGGATGCAAAGAGTCGAGGCTCGTGGAGATATACAACATAGAATGGATCACGACATAACGAAACAAAAGGAACAGATAGAATAGAGGGGGGAGCTGAGGTCTGGGCGAGTAGGTCAAACACTCACAGGGACACAAATTTGACAAAACACCACAACGAGGTACAGTTAAACACGGAAAATGGATGAAAACATGAACAGCAATACAGGGACGAAAAAAATATAACAGAAAGACGATGGATCCGGTCCCGGAAAACTAGCTTTGATGAACGGGAAGGAGGAACTGCACGATCCAACGTGCAACGTGATTCAAACCCGGAACCGGAAATGATAATGATGAAAACTACCTGTAATGAAAAAGCAACTTAAGGTTCCAGACCTCGATCAAAACAATTGCAATTTCACCTTAATTCAGCATTAGCGCATGCAAGGAGAAAATCTGCACCACCTCAACCACCCAACAATTCTATCACCAGCCCCTCCTATCCCTCACCAAGAAGCCTCAAAAACCCACTCATCAACACCGCTCCTCTTCTCTTATAACCCCAACTATCTTTCCCCAAAACTCCCTCACAGTTCCCAACCCATTCCTACCCTCCCCTACTCCTGGTTTCTTCATTTTCTTCTCACGACACACAAGTTGCATACCCAATTTGTAGATATAACCCATCTGTACAAACAAAGGTGGTCACGAGACACAAACCAGCCAATCCTTAACAATTCATGCGTGCAAAAGGCTCTTGCTCTTCTCAGTACACCACAAGTTCATTGTTTTTGTTGCATGTTTAGTCTCGATAGAACTTGGCTTGTGCAACGCATGGCCTGACGGAGAAGTAAATGCCACTACGTTTTAAACCAGTAAACCTATGGAACGAAAAATCTCTTGGAACATGTCATTTCTGCTTTCATGTTCACTCATCATAATTCACCATTATTGTGAGAATTTGCAAAGCTTTATTTTATTTTTTTTCATCAGGGGTACAATCAATCTCATGTTGATCCTCATCGGGCCGTACCTTTACTTCTTGCAATAGCTCTTCACTTGCATATACTGCACATGGTTTCCATATCTTTGGCTTCTTCTTTGTGTCTTTCACATTCAATTAGATATCTGCACCAAGGGGTAAGCCTCCTCCAGCTGACCCATCCAATGATGGCCATATTTTTTTTTGACCACCGTATGACCTTGAGCTTCAAAATTTAGGGATATAGTGTAAATTAAGAAAATGTTGTTTCAATCTACAATATTTCCAGAAAACTTGACATCATTAAAATCAAAGTATATTACTCAAGTTATGATCAAAAAAGTGTATTTTCTCATTAGGTTAGCAATCCATAAAGGTAGGGCAAGAACACCAATTAAATATCAGGTGCCCAACTTCGTGCAAGGTACACTATAAATGACGCAAGAACATCTTGGAGGCCAAGCGGTCTTTGAGATTCCGCATTGACAAAATTAATTGCCAAAAAAGGCTTTTTTTTTTTTTTCAAAACCACCATTTGACCTTGACCTATAACCCAGAAGAATATGATGTAAAATAAGCATAAATGCGGCTTGCTCTCGGCTGCCGAGAGAAGGCAATTTCACTCCGATTGGACAGACGTTAAACAAATGTGGTGAAACTGTTAAAATGTGTATAATATAGGTCATGACCTTAAAAAAATTAGGTCAAGGTCAAAATTTATGTGAACCCCACATTTTAATTCCCATTACTGATACAAAATTTCATTCCGAAAGTCCCAGCTGGCTCCAAGATACAGCTTGGACATTGGCAAAAAACAAGAAAAAGGAAAAACACCTAAATGGTGTTTAGTACTCTAGGGGTCTAAGAAACTCAAGAGTACCATTAAAAATGGGGCACTAATTGTACAAACAACCCTACAAACAGCTATAAGCCTCCCTCTATTCTATAGGGGGAGGCTTAATAAAACATGTCTGAGTAATGTTGGTGAAGTAAAGAAGCAAACTTTAGCTGTAATTCAAAGCTCTTATTCTTAATATGAATGTGACGAAGTCCCCTCTCAAATGAGGCCGACACCACTTTGTGCCGAATTTATCATTCAAAATACAGCAAATATTGTACGTCATGCAAGTTATAGCAAAACAATGTTGATTTATTGGGGTGTAGATTTTTATTGTTTTCGTTTTCACCGTCCAGGGAGAAGAAATATCAGAGGTGGGGGGAAGCTTTTCTAGTCCGAGGGCCGTGGACCGGCTATCGTTAAACTTGCTGTCGGCCGATATGTGCCTAGTGACGTGTTAGTAATTCAAACAGCACATATTGCAGATAAGTAATGTAAATATCATTTGTGAATGTTGTTCTGCACATATAAAAAGTGGTTTATAACGCAACTAAACATCCTGACTAACTAAACAAAAGCACCAAAGGAGATCATATTCATATTAATAATACACTCATAACACTGATAACAATTTTAAAGCAACATAGCTAATGTAAAAATTGGAGAATGCTGCCTTTTGACGAGTGTCAACGTTGGGGGATTTCTCACTTCTTGTTATTCTTGAGTTGTTTACAAGATGTTTGCCTGTTATCCTTGATTTGCACTTTTGACTTCATGAACTTCAATCGAGAGACAAACTGTTCACATGCGTAAGCACTTACGAAAGTAAAGCTACCTGCCTCGGAAGAAATTTATTATTTGTCCACAAAAAGTGGAACACTGCACTGTCAAACAAAGCTCACAATCTTAGAATAAAACAATGTACATTTTTAATTTCCAAACACAACTACAACATGAAACTGGAACTGTGGGCAGTGATAACGGCTTCCAAGTCTGACATTGTCAGAACATCAAAATTGATGTCTGTATTTATCTGAAGTAAACGACTCGATCGTCTGATATGTATGTAAGGATTCAAGAAGCATCGTGTTTTAGAGAAGTGATTCTTAAAGGTTTCCTTCTATCCAATATGGGTACCATACCACATGAATGATGACGTCATAGTTTGCAAACATTTTTCCCCATGTGCATCATATATATCAAGTGTGCATTGATTGGTTAAGTGTTTCAGAGGAGCGTTTTTTTTAAAGGATTTTTTTTCCAATCCAATATGGCTGCCAAACCGTGTGACTGATGACATCATCCTTTTCAACACTTTATCCACATGAGAATGCGATCATACCTGTAAGGTTTCGTATTGTATATCTCTCTTTCTTTACTTTTCCATCTATGCAGTTCTTTATTTAAGGCCTGGTCTCAATGAGGACTTGTAGTCCGTGACTGGAGCCTTCAACATAAAAAAACGTTTTGCATCAATCAGTTCGGCGTTCCAGAGAGGAGGTTTGAAAAGTTTTTCCTTCAGTCCAATATGTCTGCCAAACCACGTGACTGATGATGTCATCATTTTCAACACTTTTTCCCCATGGGTATGCAATCATATATTTCAAGTTTCGTATCGATATGTTAAGCGGTTCAGAGAAGATTAAAAAAAATTTAATCCAATATGGCCACCAAACCATGTGACTATGACACAGTTTTCCAAAGTTATTTCCCATGGGATGTGATCACACGTCTAAAGCTTCGCATCAATCGGTTATGCGGTTTCATAGGAAGAGGTTTTTAAAAGTTTTTCCTTTCAATCCAATATGGCTGCCATACAAAATGACTGATGATGTCATAGTTTGCAAACTTTTTTCCACATGGGTAGTCGATCATCGAATAAATAAAGAGCTCAGTCCAGCTGCATGGCTGCGTGTGTGTGTGTGTGCCTGTGTCGTCTGTCAACAATTGTCCTGTAGGGGAAACTACTAATCAAGCAACACAGTACACGCATATACATACACGCAGCATATAATGTGCTGCACATACACGCATGAGGAGACTTTGTTTCCTGGCATGGCACATGCCTAATAAGTACCCACAGACAGCTCGATCAAAAAAGGAAGACAGTAAGAGGGGAGGGGGGGAGGAGGGGGAGGGGGAAGGGGGGGATTAAAAAATTTTGATCCTCCTCTTAATTTGTTGTTGTATATTATTCGGAATTCAGCATCTAAAAAGGCTTTAATGAATATCCCATTAACACTGTCCTCCTCCTCACTCCCTGGGCGTATCGCTGGGCCAGCATCTATATTACTGCTTAATTTTATTTTCCCCATTAACAACAACTGTTTTTTTTCAGCAATTATGCAAAGATTGGTATTCGTGTCAGCGAAGAGTAATGGGACGGTACATTCTAGTATAACTGTCGGACCCTGTTATCCATGGATTCGCTTTCGCGGACCCCTCCATATCCTCGGGTCATAAAATTGTGACCTGCTTCTGCATTCATACTTTGTGTATTCGCGGTTATTTAAGTTTTTTTCCCCACACTTCAGGACTGGTCTCCTATATCCACCTGGGAAATTGGAATCAGCCAACATCACAGCATTACAAAAAAGGTGCAAAAACAGATCCCCTTAACTACAGCCCAATTAGCTTATGTACTTCCAATCATCAGCAAGTCATGGAATCCATCAACATGCTTAACATAAAATAATTCCTTTTCTCCAACAGCCTCATCTCAAATCATCAATTTGATTCAGACATGGTCACTCTATCTTGGACATGCTGCTTCTACTCTCCAACAATGGTGGAGGCCCTCAATATCAGTCATTAGATCAGGGCCATCTCTTTGGACATATCTCAAGCATTTGAAACAGTCTGGCATCCTGCCTTGCTCACCAAACTGTCTGCCCATGGAATTTAAGGCCAACTCCACTCTTGGATTGCTGACTTACTCCACTCTCGTAGACGTGTGGCTCTCAATGGAACCCTTTAATCTCCTCTCCCTGTCAAGTTGGGAGTACCACCAGGCAGTGCTCTGGGCCCTATATTATTCCTAATCTTCATCAATGATTCTCACTTACTCTTGGAAAATCCTCTTTATTGCTTTGCTGATGACTCCACTCTCTGCCGTGACATCTCTCATCCTTCTGACAGAACAGGCAGCATCCTCTCCCCTCCCTCCGATCTTGACAAAATCACAAACTCGTCAAACACAGTTTTGCTTATGTATCCATTTGTCCACCCTTTGCATTCTCCCTTTACTTACCCCTCATCGTTACCTGTAAACCTTGTTTGTCCGTCTCCGTCTACTTTTTCCCTCCGCCCTGCTGTTGGTTTCCCCCTTTCTCCTGCTCTTCCCTTTGTTATGTTATGTCCTGATTTTTCTGTGTCATCGCTCTTCCATGAGCCGAGACCATGTCAAGAAAAAAAAAATTACAATTATAAATAAATAAATAAATAAATAAAACATGCCCTGACATTCGCGGCATTTCCCAGGAACGCATCCCCCACGAATAGTTGGTCCAACAGTATATGAAGTTTCGCATTGATCGGTTAAGTGGTTCGAGTGAAGATTTTAAAAATATTTTTCCTTTCATCCAAGATGGCTGCCATACCACGTGACTGATGACGTCGGTGCTTGCAAACTTTTTCCACATGGGTAGTTGATCATATAATGTGAAGTTTCGCATCGATCGGGGAAGCGGTTCTGGAGAAGGTTGTTAAAGGTTTCCTTAAATCCAAGATGGCTCCCAAAATGGTCAAGCAATCAAAAAGGTCAAACATACAGCACACCTTCTACATGTCTGATAAGTCTGAAAAGTTTCAATATCATCGTCTTACTGTTTGTGAGAAACTCAAGTCACAAAATCTGGCGGAACAATCTGAATTTTTTCTCGTCACAAAAAAATCTGAATCGGAACAATAATAAAATTGCCCCGTGTGGACTGACGGTTATTTCCCCAACAGGCAGGTGAGAATGAGGGACGATGGGAAAGGGCCATGGCCACCCTTCCTGAGTGTACAGTCATGGGGAACACAACTTAAGTTATCGGCAAGGTTCCTTCTGTTTCATGAAGAGTTTGGTCTGCATTGGCCAATTGGTTCTGAGAAGATTTTAAAATAAATTACCTGAATTTGAGGTGAAATCACCCTTTTCAGACTCTTTTCAGGGGGCGGATCCGGATGGGGAGCACAACCCCACGAGACCTTACTGTTCTGATGTATCGTACTAAATTTGTCCATATCGGTCATGTAGTTTATGAGGAAAAATATGTTTGAATGACGAAGAGCGATTAGGGGACAGAGGCCGTGCCCTCTTTCCAGGGAGATACAGCCAAGGAGCACAACTTAAGGTTAGGCATGGTCACAATGCCTCGTGGCGAGTTTGGTCTGGATTTGTCTGGTGGTTTCTGAGAAGAAGATTTTTGAATAAAATACCAATATTTGTAGAAAAAAAAAACCCTTTTGCCCCCATTATAGGGGCGCATCCAGATGAGGAGCACAACACCATGAGACCTGCTGTCCTGATGCATCGTACAAATTGGTCCATATCGGTAGGGTAGTTTGTGAGGACAAGATGTTTTCGTCAAATGTTAACGGACGTACGGCCGGACACTGGGACCCATCATTGAGCTCACTTCAGAGAAATAACCTAACAAGGCTTCCAAAATTAATTTGAAGCCTTAATGATGGCAAAAACAAAGCATCAAGGAAAAGAACAATCAGAGATTGCAGAGCATCACCAGACTTGTTTTGTGTGTGTTGTGTCATTTTTGTGTAGGGTTTGTGTACGTGTGTGTGTGTGTCGCCATTTTTCTTAGAGATGGCCAAACGGATCTTTGTCGAACTTTCAGAGGTTCATCAGTGAGTGCCGGAAGTGTTTTTGGCAAAAAATTAATTCGAAAATTTGAAAGAAAAAAAAAAAGTTTGATTTTTTTTTATTTTTTCCTGTTTTATTTATCGTATAGTTCCTCAGCCATTGCAGCGATGTGAAAGGTAATATTAAATGATCCCCGACCCCATTCCTTCGTGCGTGTCGGGAACTGTTTTGCCTCAACAAAAAAAAAATAGAAAAAAAAAATTGATTTCTTCAGAATGTCAAAAGGATTAGAACAGAAACAGGCAACGCCGGCTACCCCCCCCCCCCCCTGCTAGTATAGAATAAACCCCAAATCAGGACCGATTCTTTAATAATATAATTCCAAAAACACCAAAATCCTCACTCTTTCATTCCAAATAAGATACCGATTACACGAACATACAGATTAAAGCAATAAGCAACCGAACCCATCAATGACATTTCAAAGTTCAGATTACATTGCTCTGACCCTGCAATAAAGTGAAAACAATAAAATGTAGATACACCTTTCCGGCTGCAAAACAAGTGATAAATGTAATCTAAAAAGGAAGGAAAAAAGAGAAACCCAAGCCCAAACGTTGCACTAACATGAAGCCATTGACGTGTATTTGTTTTCCCAATAATCTGCCTTATAAAGATATCCCATCGGTGTCTCAAGATAAGTAAGGTGTCGACGAAATCGGAGGCTACCCGAAGGCTCCCCTTTCTCTAGCTTTGACAACTTGGCTAGGGGGTGGACCAGGGAGGGAGGAGGGGCGGGGGGTACACACTGCTATGCCAGATCAACTGTTATTGATCTCTTACCCCCAAAAATGGTACTCATTTTCCCTACCTCCATATAACGACAGGATGAACCAATCCTGCTGGTATTATTTTGCAATACCAGGGTTTGAACTTAGGACCCTGAGATCCGAAGCCTTACCATTTAGTCAACACCAGGCATCACTGTCTCAAAGCCACCCCCAATCAACAGCGTTGTTGCAAATTGCTATTTTTTCACTCACTTATCATGATAGTTTATTCCGTTCGAGCTGTCAGTGTGAGTTTGTTTCAGATGTCACCAATTAATTCCAATAACTGTCACTCGGATTTTTGTTTGTTCAAAGAACAGTAAAACTTCTATATTAATAATTTCCTAACTTTCCATACTCCTGCATGATGCACCTGTTGAACATAACAATAAAAAAACAAATCGCTTATAACCAAGTAAATTGCAAAAGATGTTGAAGAGGATGACCAGCATTTACATTGATTGTGCTGTATAATATTTATACTTTCTTTAAGAAGAAAAGCTCAAATAAACACTCGTAAAGGATAACTGGAGGAACAAATAAAATGATCCGATGTTCACACAGAAATTCAGAAGACAATAATTAAACTGATGTTGAATTCCTGCATCCGTGCATTATAGTTCCAACTTAAAGGTAAATAAAAATAAATAAGTAAATAAATGACTAGAACAACACTTGGTAGAGCGCAAACCTCAGCCAGGCTGAACAGTTTACGTTTTGTATCCCACTGATAGGCTGGATCTGCATCCAGACCTGAACCAAAATCTAATTGGCTTGTTCTTTCTTATCACCGACCCAACTCATCCACCAAGTTTTGTCAAAATCCATCCACAATCACAACTATTTGAATGTTGAATCACAGTATTGTAGTTGTAATTGTTTCATTTCAAAAACAAGGCTCACTTTAATCATTCATTTACAAATCACTGCCAAACGGCACAATGCAAAGTGCTAACGATTGGTACGGGGAGTGCTGTATGAAGCAGCAGCATGGACCGTACGGAATACGATGCACAAAAGTGCACAGAATATGCCCCTCATGATCGTTTACATTCACGGCTCGTCTGTTCCACTGGATAATCTAGAGGCAACTCGGAAATCAACTCAAAGTGAAAAATAGATGTGCTACTTTCTGAACTAGACAACTGAAGGGGGGGGAGGTGTAGAGACCAAGTGTAGGCCTCCCCTGTGCCTGTAATTAAATGATGGCCATATTCTTTTCGGACCGCCATATCACCTTGACGTTCAACATTTAGGATAGAGAGTAAATTAAGAAAATGTGTTCCCATCTACAATCTATCCAAAATACTCAACACCATGAAAATCAGAGGAAATTATTCAAGTTATGATCAAAAAGTTGTTTTTGCCAATTGTGGTCACAATCCGAAAAAAGAAGGTCAAGGACACGAAACAAATATCAAGTGCGCAACTTCAGTGCAGGTACACTATTATGATGCAAGAACATCTTGGAAAGCCAAGCGGTCCTTGAGATTCTGCATTGGCAAAAAAACAAAACGTGTTTTCTGAATGCTATTTGACCTTGACCTTTAACCCGGAGGCTCTCGGAGTCTAGGCTATCTAGAGAGGGCAATTTTGTTCTGATAAGACAAACGTTAGTCGAGTTAAGGTGAAAAATGTTAAACTTGTCTATAATTAGGTCATGACCTTAAAAGTTAGTTCAAGGTAAAAAAAAAAAAATAGGTCAACCCTGCATACTTTATATTCCCATTATTGTTACAAAAATTCATTCCAAAAGTCCCAACCGGATCTGAGATACAGTTGGCAGAAAAGGAAGAAAAAAATCTGAAATAGTGCTTTAGTACTCCTAGAGGTCTAAGAAACTCTGAGGTACCATTAGAAATTTGGGCACTAATTGTAGACCTTGTAGACCTTTTAAGGTCATGACCTTAAAAGACCTTTTAAGGTCATGACCACCGTACAACAGCTACAAGGCAGCCCCTGAAAAAGGAATCGGAAGTGTACAATATTAGGGTTATATATTTTTACGAATGCCCCAAAAATACGTCACAAATAGATGGCACCTTGTTCCTGTCATTCATCGATTGCTCCATTCCATAGTATTCAAATTATGGAGTAAAATGCATCCTTTATAATAAAATGATAGAATAGGCAGGAGCAAGTAACAACAGACATTCCACTGTAAGATAATACCTTCAAAAATAAACATATAATAAATAAATAGGTTTCATGTCCATGACATAACTGACCATGCAAATGAAAAATAAAAAAAGGAAAATATTTGGCTCAACCTTTTCAATGAAAATTGTATTACTCATTAATAAAAAAATTATATCCCATTTGTAAATACAGTGCCATCCTGGTGTTGGCGTAGGTGTAGGGTAGCGGCTTGGGATCCAAAAGGTCCTGAGTTCAAGCCCCGTTGGCCGCTTGAATTAATACACACCAGGAGGTTGACTCAGCCTGTCATCCTTCCGAGGTCAGCGAAGTGAGTACCAGTGTACTGGCCCAGTGTATGCCCCGGTTAGAATAGGTGTACCATATCCCTGTGTCGTAAGAGGCGACCAGGGTTGCGTCAGGAAGGGCATCCGGCATAAAACCTGTGCCAAATCATTATGCGGATCATAACGGATGATCCGCTGTGGCGACCCCTAACGGGAGCAGCCGAAAGAAGAAGATTTGTAAATACAGTGCCATCAATCTACACATGACATGATCGAATGACCCTTAAGTGTCATGTTCTGCCAGCCGAGATTATTTACTCCTTTTATTGGTTATGGCAGAGTGGTGGGGCAGGAAAAATTAAGAATCAGAAAGAAGAGAAAGTAAAAGAAGTGAGAGCAAGAGAGTTGGGAAGAAGGAAACTAGATAAGGGGTGCACCGGGAAGGGGAGGTGTGGTAGATGAAGGTAATGTGAGGTGAGGCAATGGAAGTTGGAGGGAGTTGGAGGAAGTTGGAGAAAGTTGGAGAAAGTTGGGGAAAGTTGGAGAAAGTTGGAGGACATTGAGAAGTGGAGACGTTGGAGAAAGTTGGAGGCAAGTTGGAGAAAGTTGGAGAAAGTGGAGGAGTTGAGAAAGTTGGAGAAAGTTGGAGGACGTTGGAGGACGTTGGAGGACGTTGGAGGAATTGGAGAAAGTTGGAGGACGTTGGAGAAAGTTGGAGACGTGGAGACAGTTGGAGATTGGAGAAAGTTGGAGACGTTGGAGAAAGTGGAGGACGTTGGAGAAAGTTGGAGGACGTTGGAGAACAGTTGGAGAAAGTTGGAGAAAGTTGGAGAAAGTTGGAGGGGAAGTTGGAGGACGTTGGAGAGGACATTGGAGAAAGTTGGAGGACGTTGGAGAAAGTTGGAGGACGTTGGAGAAAGTTGGAGGACGTTGGAGAAAGTTAGAGAAAGTTAGAGAAAGCTGGAGGATGTTGGAGAAAGTTGGAGAAAGTTGGAGGACGTTGGGAGACGTTGGAGAAAGTTGGAGGAAGTTGGAGGAAGTTGGAGAAGTTGGAGGAAGTTGGAAGTTGAGGAGTTGGGAAGTTGGAGAAAGTTGGAGGACATTGGAGGACATTGGAGAAAGTTGGTGGACATTAAGGACGTTGGAGGACATTGGAGAAAGTTGGAGGAAGTTGAAGGAAGTTGGAGGAAGTTGGAGGAAGTGGA
>CM068961.1:120202035-120215413 GCA_035128595.1 Eptatretus atami
ACTTCCTCCAACTTCCTCCAACTTCCTCCAACTTCCTCCAACTTCCTCCAACTTTCTCCAACGTCCTCCAACGTCCTCCAACTTTCTCCAACTTTCTCCAACATCCTCCAGCTTTCTCTAACTTTCTCTAACTTTCTCCAACGTCCTCCAACTTTCTCCAACGTCCTCCAACTTTCTCCAACGTCCTCCAACTTTTCTCCAACGTCCCTCTAGCTTTCTCCAACGTCCTCCAACTTCTCCTTCCTCATCAATTTCTCCAACTTCTCCACTTCCTCCAACTTTCTCCAACGTCCTCTCAACTTTCTCCAACGTCCTCCAACTTTCTCCAACGTCCTCCAACTTTCTCCAACGTCCTCCAACTTTCTCCAACGTCCCCCACTTTCTCCAACGTCTCCAACGTCTCCAACGTCCCTCCAACTTTCTCCAACTTTCTCCAACTGTCTCCAACGTCTCTCCAACTTTCTCCAACTTTCTCAACTCCTCCACTTTTCTCCAACGTCCTCCACTTTCTCCAATGTCTCCACTTTCTCAACTTTCTCCAACTTTCTCCAACTTCCTCCAACTCCCTCCAACTTCCCATTGCCTCACCTCACATTACCTTCATCTACCACACCTCCCCTTCCCCGGTGCACCCCTTATCTAGTTTCCTTCTTCCCAACTCTCTTGCTCTCACTTCTTTTACTTTCTCTTCTTTCTGATTCTTAATTTTTCCTGCCCCACCACTCTGCCATAACCAATAAAAGGAGTAAATAATCTCGGCTGGCAGAAACATGACACTTAAGGGTCATTCGATCATGTCATGTGTAGATTTGATGGCACTGTATTTACAAATCTTCTTCTTTCGGCTGCTCCCGTTAGGGGTCGCCACAGCGGATCATCCGTTATGATCCGCAATAATGATTTGGCACAGGTTTTATGCCGGATGCCCTTCCTGACGCAACCCTGGTCGCCTCTTACGACACAGGGATATGGTACACCTATTCTAACCGGGGCATACACTGGGCCCAGTACACTGGTACTCACTTCGCGACCTCGGAAGGATGACAGGCTGAGTCAACCTCCTGGTGTGTATTAATTCAAGCGGCCAACGGGGCTTGAACTCAGGACCTTTTGGATCCCAAGCCACTACCCTAACCACTACGCCAACACCAGGATGGCACTGTATTTACAAATGGGATATAATTTTTTTATTAATGAGTAATACAATTTTCATTGAAAAGGTTGAGCCAAATATTTTCCTTTTTTTATTTTTCATTTGCATGGTCAGTTATGTCATGGACATGAAACCTATTTATTTATTATATGTTTATTTTTGAAGGTATTATCTTACAGTGGAATGTCTGTTGTTACTTGCTCCTGCCTATTCTATCATTTATTATATCAAGGATGCATTTTACTCCATAATTTGAATACTATGGAATGGAGCAATCGATGAATGACAGGAACAAGGTGCCATCTATTTGTGACGTATTTTTGGGGCATTCGTAATAAATATATAACCCTAATATTGTACACTTCCGATTCCTTTTTCAGGGGCTGCCTTGTAGCTGTTGTACGGTGGTCATGACCTTAAAAGGTCTTTTAAGGTCATGACCTTAAAAGGTCTACAAGGTCTACAATTAGTGCCCAAATTTCTAATGGTACCTCAGAGTTTCTTAGACCTCTAGGAGTACTAAAGCACTATTTCAGATTTTTTTCTTCCTTTTCTGCCAACTGTATCTCAGATCCGGTTGGGACTTTTGGAATGAATTTTTGTAACAATAATGGGAATATAAAGTATGCAGGGTTGACCTATTTTTTTTTTTTTACCTTGAACTAACTTTTAAGGTCATGACCTAATTATAGACAAGTTTAACATTTTTCACCTTAACTCGACTAACGTTTGTCTTATCAGAACAAAATTGCCCTCTCTAGATAGCCTAGACTCCGAGAGCCTCCGGGTTAAAGGTCAAGGTCAAATAGCATTCAGAAAACACGTTTTGTTTTTTTGCCAATGCAGAATCTCAAGGACCGCTTGGCTTTCCAAGATGTTCTTGCATCATAATAGTGTACCTGCACTGAAGTTGCGCACTTGATATTTGTTTCGTGTCCTTGACCTTCTTTTTTCGGATTGTGACCCAATTGGCAAAAACAACTTTTTGATCATAACTTGAATAATTTTCCTCTGATTTTCATGGTGTTGAGTATTTTGGATAGATTGTAGATGGGAACACATTTTCTTAATTTACGCTCTATCCCTAAATGTTGAACGTCAAGGTGATATGGCGGTCCGAAAAGAATATGGCCATCATTTAATTACAGGCACAGGGGGAGGCCTACACTTGGTCTCTACACCTCTCCCCCCCCCTTCAGTTGTCTAGTTCAGAAAGTAGCACATCTATTTTTCACTTTGAATTGATTTCCGAGTTGCCTCTAGATTATCCAGTGGAACAGACGAGCCGTGAATGTAAACGATCATGAGGGGCAATATCCTGTGCACTTTTGTGCATCGTATTCCGTACGGTCCATGCTGCTGCTTCATACAGCACTCCCCGTACCAATCGGTTAGCACTTTGCATTGTGCCGTTTGGCAGTGATTTGTAAATGAATGATTAAAGTGAGCCTTGTTTTTGAAATGAAACAATTACAACTACAATACTGTGATTCAACATTCAAATAGTTGTGATTGTGGACGGATTTTGACAAAACTTGGTGGATGAGTTGGGTCGGTGATAAGAACAAGAACAAGCCAATTAGATTTTGGTTCAGGTCTGGATGCAGATCCAGCCTATCAGTGGGATACAAAACGTAAACTGTTCAGCCTGGCTGAGGTTTGCGCTCTACCAAGTGTTGTTCTAGTCATTTATTTACTTATTTATTTTTATTTACCTTTAAGTTGGAACTATAACTGCCACGGATGCAGGAATTCAACATCAGTTTAATTATTGTCTTCTGAATTTCTGTGTGAACATCGGATCATTTTATTTGTTCCTCCAGTTATCCTTTACGAGTGTTTATTTGAGCTTTTCTTCTTAAAGAAAGTATAAATATTATACAGCACAATCAATGTAAATGCTGGTCATCCTCTTCAACATCTTTTGCAATTTACTTGGTTATAAGCGATTTGTTTTTTTTATTGTTATGTTCAACAGGTGCATCATGCAGGAGTATGGAAAGTTAGGAAAATTATTAATATAGAAGTTTTACTGTTCTTTGAACACAAAAATCCGAGTGACAGTTATTGGAATTAATTGGTGACATCTGAAACAAACTCACACTGACAGCTCAAACGGAAATAACTATCATGATAAGTGAGTGAAAAAATAGCAATTTGCAACAACGCTGTTGATTTGGGGGTGGCTTTGAGACAGTGATGCCTGGTGTTGACTAAATGGTAAGGCTTCGGATCTCAGGGTCCTAAGTTCAAACCCTGGTATTGCCAAAATAATACCAGCAGGATTGGTTCATCCTGTCGTTATATGGAGGTAGGGAAAATGAGTACCATCTTGCTGGGGGTAAGAGATCAATAACAGTTGATCTGGGCATAGCAGTGGTGTACCCCCCGCCCCTCCCTCCCTCCCTGGTCCACCCCCCTAGCCAAGTTGTCAAAGCTAGAGAAAGGGGAGCCTTCGGGTAGCCTCCGATTTCAGTCGACACCTTACCTTACCTTGAGACACCGATGGGATATCTTTATAAGGCAGATTATTGGGAAAACAAATACACGTCAATGGCTTCATGTTAGTGCAACGTTTGGGCCTTGGGTTTCTCTTTTTTTCCTTCCTTTTTAGATTACATTTATCACTTGTTTTGCAGCCGGAAAGGTGTATCTACATTTTATTGTTTTCACTTTATTGCAGGGTCAGAGCAATGTAATCTGAACTTTGAAATGTCATTGATGGGTTCGGTTGCTTATTGCTTTAATCTGTATGTTCGTGTAATCGGTATCTTATTTGGAATGAAAGAGTGAGGATTTTGGTGTTTTTGGAATTATATTATTAAAGAATCGGTCCTGATTTGGGGTTTATTCTATACAGCAGGGGGGGGGGGGGGGGGGGGGGGGGGTAGCCGGCGTTGCCTGTTTCTGTTCTAATCCTTTTGCATTCTGAAGAATCAATTTTTTTTTCTATTTTTTTTTTGTTGAGGCCAAAAACAGTTCCCGACACGCACGAAGGAATGGGGTCGGGGATCATTTAATATTACCTTTCACATCGCTGAAATGGCTGAGGAACTATATCGATATAAAAAAAACAGGAAAAATAAAAGAAAAATCAAACTTTTTTTTTTTCTTTCAAATTTTCGAATTAATTTTTTGCCAAAAACACTTCCCGGCACTCACTGATGAACCTCTGAAAGTTCGACAAAGATCCGTTTGGCCATCTCTAAGAAAAATGGCGACACACACACACACACGTACACAAACCCTACACAAAATGACACAAACACCACACAAAACAAGTCCTGGTGATGCTCTGCAATCTCTGATTGTTCTTTTCCTTGATGCTTTTGTTTTTGCCATCATTAAGGCTTCAAATTAATTTTGGAAGCCTTGTTAGGTTATTTCTCTGAAGTGAGCTCAATGATGGGTCCCAGTGTCCGGCCGTACGTCCGTTAACATTTGACGAAAACATCTTGTCCTCACAAACTACCCTACCGATATGGACCAAATTTGTACGATGCATCAGGACAGCAAGGTCTCATGGTGTTGTGCTCCTCATCTGGATGCGCCCCCTATAATGGGGGCAAAAGGGGTTTTTTTTTCTACAAATATTGGTATTTTATTCAAAAATCTTCTTCTCAGAAACCACCAGACAAATCCAGACCAAACTCGCCACGAGGCATTGTGACCATACCCTAACCTTAAGTTGTGCTCCTCATGGCTGTATCTCCCCTGGAAAGAGGGCCACGGCCTTTGTCCCCTAATCGCTCTTCGTCATTCAAACATATTTTTCTTCATAAACTACATGACCGATATGGACCAAATTTAGTACGATATATCAGAACAGTAAGGTCTCGTGGGGTTGTGCTCCCCATCCGGATCTGCCCCCGAAAAGAGTCTGAAAAGGGTGATTTCACCTCAAATTCAGGTAATTTATTTAAAAAAATCTTCTCAGAAACCAATTGGCCAAATGCAGACCAAACTCTTCATGAAACAGAAGGACCCTGCCGATAACTTAAGTTGTGTTCCCCATGACTGTACCACTTCAGGAAGGGTGGCCATGGCCCCTTTCCCATCGTCCCTCATTCTCACCCTGCCTGTTGGGGAAATAACCGTCAGTCCCACACGGGGCAATTTTATTATTGTTCCGATTCAGATTTTTTTGTGACGAGAAAAATTCAGATTGTTCCGCCAGATTTTGTGACTTGAGTTTCTCACAAACAGTAAGACCGATGATATTGAAACTTTTCAGACTTATCAGACATGTAGAAGGTGTGCTGTCATGTTTGACCTTTTTGATTGCTTGACCATTTTGGGAGCCATCTTGGATTTAAGGAAAACCTTTAACAACCTTCTCCAGAACCGCTTCCCCGATCGATGCGAAACTTCACATTATATGATCAACTACCCATGTGGAAAAAGTTTGCAAGCACCGACGTCATCAGTCACGTGGTATGGCAGCCATCTTGGATGAAAGGAAAAATATTTTTAAAATCTTCACTCGAACCACTTAACCGATCAATGCGAAACTTCATATACTGTTGGACCCAACTATTCGTGGGGGATGCGTTCCTGGAAATGCCGCGAATGTCAGGGCATTGTTTTATTTATTTATTTATTTATTTATAATTGTAATTTTTTTTTTCTTGACATGGTCTCGGCTCATGGAAGAGCGATGACACAGAACAAATCAGGACATAACATAACAAAGGGAAGAGCAGGAGAAAGGGGGAAAACCAACAGCAGGGCGGAGGGAAAAAGTAGACGGAGACGGACAAACAAGGGTTACAGGTAACGATGAGGGGTAAGTAAAGGGAGAATGCAAAGGGTGGACAAATGGATACATAAGCAAAACTGTGTTTGACGAGTTTGTGATTTTGTCAAGATCGGAGGGGAGGGGAGAGGATGCTGCCTGTCTGTCAGAAGGATGAGAGATGTCACGGCAGAGAGTGGAGTCATCAGCAAAGCAATAAAGAGGATTTTCCAGAGAGTGAGTGAGATCATTGATGAAGATTAGGAATAATATAGGGCCCAGAGCACTGCCTTCTGGTACTCCAAACTTGACAGGGAGAGGAGATTAAAGGGTTCCATTGAGAGCCACACGTCTACGAGAGTGGAGTAAGTCAGCAATCCAAGAGTGGAGTTGGCCTTGAATTCCATGGGCAGACAGTTTGGAGAGCAAGGCAGGATGCCAGACTGTTTCAAATGCTTGAGATATGTCCAAAGAGATGGCCCTGATCTCATGACTGATATTGAGGGCCTCCACCATTGTTGGGAGAGTAGAAGCAGCAGTCCCAAGATAGAGTGACCATGTCTGAATCCAAATTGATGATTTGAGATGAGGCTGTTGGAGAAAAGGAATTATTTTATGTTAAGCATGTTGATGGATTCCATGACCTTGCTGATGATTGGAAGTACAATAAGCTAATGGGCTGTAGTTAAGGGGATCTGTTTTTGCACCTTTTTTTGTAATGCTGTGATGTTGGTGATTTCCAATTTCCCAGGTGGATATAGGAGACCAGTCCTGAAGTGTGGGGAAAAAAATACTTAAATAACCGCGAATACACAAAGTATGAATGCAGAAGCAGGTCACAATTTATGACCCAGGATATGAGGGGTCCGCGAATAGCGAATCCATGGATAACAGGGTCCGACAGTATACTAGAATGTACCTCCCATACTTCGCTGACACGAATACCAATCTTTGCATAATTGCTGAAAAAAAAACAGTTGTTGTTAATGGGGAAAATAAAATTAAGAGTATATAGATGCGGCCCAGCGATACGCCCAGGGAGTGGGAGGAGGAGACAGTGTAATGGGATATTCATTAAAGCCTTTTTAGATGCTGAATTCCGAATAATATACAACAACAAATAAGAGGAGATCAAAATTTAAATCCCCCCCTCCCCCTCCCCCTCCTCCCTCCCCCTCCCCCTCTTACTGTCTTCCTTTTTTTGATCGAGCTGTCTGTGGTACTTATTAGGCATGTGCCATGCCAGGAAACAAAGTCTCCTCATGCGTGTATGTGCAGCACATTATATGCTGCGTGTATGTATATGCGTGTACTGTGTTGCTTGATTAGTAGTTTCCCCTAAGGACAATTGTTGACAGACGGACACAGGCACACACACACACGCAGCCATGCACGCTGCGACTGAGGCTCCTTTTATTTATTCGATGATCGACTACCCATGTGGAAAAAAGTTTGCAAACTATGACATCATCAGTCATGTTGTATGGCAGCCATATTGGATTGAAGGAAAAACTTTAAAAACCTCTTCCTATGAAACCGCATAACCGATTGATGCGAAGCTTTAGACGTGTGATCACATCCCCATGGGAAATAACTTTGGAAAACTGTGTCATCACTCACATGGTTTGGTGGCCATATTGGATTAAAATTTTTTTAAATCTCCTTCTCTGAAACTGCTTAACATATCGATACGAAACTTGAAATATATGATTGCATACCCATGGGGAAAAAGTGTTGAAAATGATGACATCATCAGTCACGTGGTTTGGCCGACATATTGGACTGAAGGAAAAACTTTTCAAACCTCCTCTCTGGAACCGCCGAACTGATTGATGCAAAACTTTTTTTTAATGTTGAAGGCTCCAGTCACGGACTACAAGTCCTCATTGAGACCAGGCCTTAAATAAAAGAACTGCATAGATGGAAAAGTAAAGAAAGAGAGATATACAATACCGAAACCTTACAGGTATGATCGCATTCTCATGTGGATAAAGTGTTGAAAAGGATGATGTCATCAGTCACACGGTTTGGCAGCCATATTGGATTGGAAAAAAATCCTTTAAAAAAACGCTCCTCTGAAACCTATTAACCAATCAATGCAACACTTGATATATATGATGCACATGGGGAAAAATGTTTGCAAACTATGACGTCATCAGTCATGTGGTATGGTACCCATATTGGATAGAAGGAAAACCTTTAAGAATCACTTCTCTAAAACCACGATGCTTCTTGGAATCCTTACATACATATCAGACGATCGAGTCGTTTACTTCAGATAAACTACAGACATCAATTTTGATGTTCTGACAATGTCAGACTTGGAAGCCGTTATCACTGCCCACAGTTCCAGTTTCATGTTGTAGTTGTGTTTGGAAATTAAAATGTACATTGTTTTATTCTAAGATTGTGAGCTTTGTTTGACAGTGCAGTGTTCCACTTTTTGTGGACAAATAATAAATTTCTTCCGAGGCAGGTAGCTTTACTTTCGTAAGTGCTTACGCATGTGAACAGTTTGTCTCTCGATTGAAGTTCATGAAGTCAAAAGTGCAAATCAAGGATAACAGGCAAACATCTTGTAAACAACTCAAGAATAACAAGAAGTGAGAAATCCCCCAACATTGACACTCGTCAAAAGGCAGCATTCTCCGAATTTACATTAGCTATGTTGCTTTAAAATTGTTATCAGTGTTATGAGTGTATTATTAATATGAATATGATCTCCTTTGGTGCTTTTGTTTAGTTAGTCAGGATGTTTAGTTGCGTTATAACCACTTTTTATATGTGCAGAACAACATTCACAAATGATTATTTACATTACTTATCTGCATATGTGCTGTTTGAATTACTAACACGTCACTAGGCACATATCCGGCCGACAGCAAGTTTAACGATAGTCGTCACGGCCCTCGGACTAGAAAAGCTTCCCCCCCCACCTCTGATATTTCTTCTCCCTGCACCGTGAAAACGAAAACAATAAAAATCTACACCCCAATAAATCAACATTGTTTGCTATAACTTGCATGACGTACAATATTTGCTGTATTTTGAATGATAAATATTTGGCACAAAAGTGGTGTCGGCCTCATTTGAGAGGGGCCTTCGTCACATTAATATTAAGAATAAGAGCTTTGAATTACAGCTAAAGTTTGCTTCTTTACTTCACCAACATTACTCAGACATGTTTCATTAAGCCTCCCCCTATAGAATAGAGGGAGGCTTATAGCTGTTGTAGGGTTTGTTTGTCCAATTAGTGCCCCCAATTTTTAATGGTACCTTTGAGTTTCTTAGACCCCCTAAGAGTACTAAACCACCATTTAGGTGTTTTTCCTTTATTTATTTTTTTGCCAATGTCCGAGCTGTATCTCGGAGCCAGCTGGGACTTTCGGAATGAAATTTTGCAGCAATAATGGGAATTAAAATGTGGGGTTCACATAAATTTTGACCTTGACCTAATTTTTTTAAGGTCATGACCTAATTATACACATTTTAACAGTTTCACCACAATTTGTTTAACGTCTGTCCAATCGGAGTGAAATTGCCTTCTCTCGGCAGCCGAGAGCAAGCCGCATTTATGCTTATTTTACATCATATTCTTCTGGGTTATAGGTCAAGGTCAAATGGTGGTTTGAAAAAAAAAAAAAAGCCTTTTTTGCAATTAATTTTGTCAATGCGGAATCTCAAAGACCGCTTGGCCTTCCAAGATGTTCTTGCGTCATTTATAGTGTACCTGCACCGAAGTTGGGCACCTGATATTTAATTGGTGTTCTTGCCCTACCTTTTATGGATTGCTACCTAATGAAGAAAATACACCTTTTTGATCATAACTTGAGTAAATATACTTTGATTTTAATGATGTCAAGTTTTCTGGAAATATTGTAGATTGAAACACATTTTCTTAATTTACACTATATCCCTAAATTTTGAAGCTCAAGGTCATACGGTGGTCAAAAAAAAATATGGCCATCATTGGATGGTCAGCTGGAGGAGGCTTACCCTTGGTGCAGATATCTAATTGAATGTGAAAGACACAAAGAAGAAGCCAAAGATATGGGAAACCAATGTGCAGTATATCAAGTGAAGAGCTATTGCAAGAAGTAAGGTACGGCCCGATGAGGATCAACATGAGATTGATTGTACCCCCTGATGAAAAAAAATAAAATAAAGCTTTGCAAATTCTCACAATAATTTGGTGAATTATGATGAGTGAACATGAAAGCAGAAATGACATGTTCCCAGAGATTTTTCGTTCCATAGGTTTACTGGTTTAAAACGTAGTGGCATTTACTTCTCCGTCAGGCCATGCGTTGCACAAGCCAAGTTCTATCGAGACTAAACATGCAACAAAACAATGAACTTGTGGTGTACTGAGAAAGAGCAAGAGCCTTTTGCACGCATGGATTGGTTAAGGATTGGCTGGTTTGTGTCTCGTGACCACCTTTGTTTGTACAGATGGGTTTATATCTACAAATTGGGTATGCAAACTTGTGTGTCGTGAGAAGAAAATGAAGAAACCAGGAGTAGGGGAGGGTAGGATGGGTTGGGAACTGTGAGGGAGTTTTGGGGAAAGATAGTTGGGGTTATAAGAGAAGAGGAGTGGTGTTGATGAGTGGGTTTTTGAGGCTTCTTGGTGAGGGATAGGAGGGCTGGTGATAGAATTGGTGGGGTGGTTGAGGTGGTGCAGATTTTCTCCTTGCATGCGCTAATGCTGAATTAAGGTGAAATTGCATTGTTTTGATCGAGGTCCTGGAACCTTAAGTTGCTTTTTCATTACAGGTAGTTTTCATCATTATCATTTCCGGTTCCGGGTTTGATCACGTTGCACGTTGGATCGTGCAGTTCCTCCTTCCCGTTCATCAAAGCGAAGTTTTCCGGACCGGATCCATCGTCTTTCTGTTATATTGTTTTCGTCCCTGTATTGCTGTTCATGTTTTCATCCAATTTTCCGTGTTTAACTGTACCTCGTTGTGGTGTTTTGTCAAATTTGTGTCCCTGTGAGTGTTTGACCTACTCGCCCAGACCTCAGCTCCCCCCTCTATTTCTACTGTTCCTTTTGTTCCGTTATGTCGTGATCCATTCTATGTTGTATCTCCTCCACGAGCCTCGACATTGCATCCAAACACCCCCCCCCCCAAAAAACCAGTCACATCTGTCTTCATCATTCTTGCTACCCCCAATGTTCAGTTCTTACCAATGACCAACTTGGGCCGTCCTTCCACCCATTTTTGCTCTTCTCTCTATTTTTCTCCATCAAAACTCGAAGAACAACAAAGCAAACTTCCAGATGGTGTCTTGTTACCTCTTGCAGTCTGAGTTTGCACGTGACCTACCGCAAGACCTCGAGATAGGCAATTGCCAGGTGATTGATAAGCAGGTTGTTATCCATTGTTCAGAACAGAGTAAATATATATTATAAAAAGGTAAGTTTCGTAATTTGCTTTGTATGATTTTATTTTTTATTTTCCAATAAAAGATCAACCATATAAGCCACCTCAGTTACACCTTCAGGAATTTATACACAGGGATATCATTCTTAGTGTTAATTGTTTCACTTCATGATGCATTTTGTGGTTTCGGTGAACGGTTTCTTTTTTCCATTCGTTGCTTATCAGACACCTGACTTGTTTTAAGCACACCTGCAAGTTTATCAAGACTGATGTTAGAGCAAACAGACCCACTTTAAGCCACCTGGCCCAATGATCACGCCTCGTCCAGACCTGGGAACCCCATAATGTTTAAATGGGGTTGTTAGCTTCTCCTTCACAACTTTGCGGTGTTACAACTGTGCATTTGTACTTGAAATTCATGGCTAAGGAGCAAAAAGTCAACATTGGCATTTGAAACACATTAACACATGCCGGTATATTTGATGCTGCCTTGGAAACGTGTCTCGAGGTGTAGTTTTACAAAAAGACCACAGGGCAGATTGGTTGTCTGCCAGTATCATGTCCATGAAAAATATCTGAAGGTTCAGTGGGAATGGAGATGTGAGAGACAGATTTTATTTTTATTTTTAACATCACTCAAATCCAACAGGATGGTGCAAAAGCTATGGCACACTTCCCTTTGAACTGTCTAGTCTGGGTTTGATTCCTGACATGAATATCAACTGTTGGACTTTTGCGACTCGAGCAGGGTGATGATGCATTGGTGTGTGCCGTGATCCAGACGGACGGACGTTAAGTGAGGTGTCCCATCTTCTCACACTAGTTGGTGGACGTTAAAGATCCCACGGTACATTTAAATGAAGACTTGGCGATTGTTTGCTGGCACACCGGCCAAAGTCCAATTTCCCACCCTCATGTGCTGGGGCACTGCATCAGCGGTTCAGCTATGCCTTCTTGGAATTGATGCAAACAGCGGGACAAATTTGTAATTGATTCCCTGTCCATTAAGCAGTCACTAACATTGGCGTCACTCAATAACTTATGGTATTCAGCTTTTAACAGCACGACACTAAAATATGGCACAACGATCAAAATATTACCGTACACTTACAGGATAGTTTAGAGTGAGGCTTCTTGCCTTTAGGTTGTGTCATCTGGGTTGAATTCGCTACAAAGTCGGATCTGTCCACAAAATTTCATCCCATGTTTTTGCATGCGGGGCGTTGTGCACTGTAGAGTACATTTCCCTTCAGAGCGGACATTATCCGTCTGTCCTCCTCTAGCACTTGCTTGTGGATGCTAAAGATCCCACACTGGCTTTCACAACGAGTGAGCCATTGTGTGCCAATATGACGGTCAAATTACAAATTCCTTCCCTGACTACACCCAGAAAGGATACACGTACCTCTGATTGCTCATGTACCCAAGGAACATCCTTCTCCCCTTGATATCTATGGAAAATGTATCGCATGACCAGTTATGTGATCTGCCGTGCAAATATTCTTAACATGGGAATCTCACATATTTTTAAGGACAACTATTTTTTTAAATATTAAGTATCAGTTTTATCATCAGTGAAGGGTGTTAAGTAGACTAATAGTGACACTTGCCAGGATCCCGGGTCCAAGATAGAGGGCATTTGGTCTTCTCGAACGTTGGTTGGATGTAGGATGTAGAAACTATGTGTGACAATTTTAAATGGCAGAAAGCAGCTTGGTTCCATTGTACTGGAATATTTAACCCATCAAGCCTGGGTTCATTTGCTGGTTTTCATCCATCGGGGTGCGTACAGAAAGTCTGCACAATTGCCTCTCTTCATATCCAATACTCATTATCTCGAATAACACATCAACTACAGTAAGCTACTCTCTTGTTATATAAACCTTAATTGAACACTACTTCTCACTAGATCTTTCAGCACATATTGTCGTTGAAATAGTTGCAAACATCGATGCACAATCTACCAATCTACTCCGACCAAGAAAACAAAAGGAAAAGTGGATGCAAGAAAAGTTTACTCTGTTGAATTATCCTGAACCAATCTACCATCCCAATACAACTCGAGAGAGACAACAAATCTGCACTAATAAATGTCAGTGTCAG
>CM068961.1:120215423-120241132 GCA_035128595.1 Eptatretus atami
CAGTGTGTCTCCTCCATAACTCCAAAACCATGAAACGTAACAGCCCCAAACTTTGCATGCATACTAAAGCATGAGTCACATTTGCTCTACGGCTAGGATACGGCAGCCGTACCCCCCCTGAATTGACAGAACGTGCGGCGGCCGCAGAGTTTCTGAGGTGGCCTCAGGGTGGCCCTACGCCGTATGGCTATCTTTTACAGGCCGTAGGGTCTCCGTGGAATTAAAGCGCGGAGTTATAACTTTTTTCATTCTACGTTCGCCGTAGCAATTCGACAAGCCGTAGCCATGACGTAGATGTGTTCCACGTCGACCGTATGTAGGGCGTACGGTGGGCTTGCTTATTCGTGCGTTTTCCGTAGGCTTTTATCAATGAAAAATGAATTTTCCAACCCCCAAAAAATTACGGGCGGCCGCACTATTTCCACGTTCGCCTTAGGGCCCCCCTGCGATCGCCTTGCGGGCACCTTGAGGCTACCTTGAAAATTCTATGGCCGCGCAGGGACGCCCTAAGGTCACCGTGCGACATCAAATCAAAGACCGTACGGCACCCCCCGTTTTCGGTCTCCACAATTTCTAAATACCCCGTGCGGCTCCCAAAAAATAAAAACATATGTGACTGTACATTGTGTGACCGTGGAAATACTGCGGCCGCCCTATAATTGCTAGTGGCCATAGATTTTTAGACCCTACGACCGCCGAGCCAATGTGACTGAAGCATAAGGAAACTCCATGGGAGGGCAGGAATGAAAATTGGATGTTTTGGTGAATTCAAACATCCCTTTTTAACATAATTAACGGCCTTATTTAATTATCCTTTATCAATGCATCATCCTCGGTCACCTCGATGAGCCTGGTGTGGCTCAGTGGTTAAGGTATGGCTATCAGTGGTTAAGGTTAAGGTGGCTTGGGATCCTTGGGGTCCTGAGTTCGAGCCCCACTGGCCGCTGAGTTAGCATCAGAGAGGTTGACTCAGCCTGTCATCCTTCTGAAGGTCGGCAAAATGAGCACCAGTATACTGGTAATTATCCCTGCAGGGTCTAAGGTGACTAAAGGGTTGGCGTCAGGAAGGGCATCAAGCTGTAAAAACATTGCCACAAGAAAGGGTACCATGATTGGAGCCTGCAAAAAGCTGACCCCTGCTCAGGATAAAGGCTTTAAAATGGTGTGATGATGATGATTCTTGGTCACCTCGCTCTCCCTCGCAGGGGTCTTAATTTGCCATTTTTTTTTTTGGCTTGCTAAAACAATGCCTTAAATTGGAACAGGCTGCAATGGTTTCTTAACAATAAAATGCTCAATTTTTTTTCCACTTTCCTCACTCACATCATCAAATGCCTGATCCTCATACCTACGAAACGCTGTCCACATCGTTTTTGTCAGTGCTATAGTTTTCAAATTAGGAGCTTGGAGTGATTTTCTGCATTATGTGACGCGATTTTCCACGATCTACTCTCACGGCACACACACACACAACACACACACACACACACACACACACACACACACACACACACACACACACACACACACCTTACTCAGCAGTTATTTATGCCATCTATATGTTATGTTTTTTTGTGTTTATTTGCTCCTCCAACCATATTACATCCTAAAAATCTATTTTCTTGACTTGCCACTCCCTCACACACTGATTACTGAGCTTAAGGTCTATAATTATTCCAAAATATTTCCCACAACCCATCATATCATTGCTTGAAATCAACAGGACATGGATTGAGGTATGCTAACCACCGTGGGAAGCAAGAAAAGCTGACGACGTAGCCGTTAACACATCATCCCCACACCCCCACCTCCCCACATCACATCGACTCACTTTACTACCTATCCTGCTGGTACTGTGTGTACAGCTTGTTTTTTAAAATATATTTTATATTTTTTTAAGTTTACATTTCGGAGAGTTGTGCCATATAGTCTTTGTGAACATTTCCATGTTGTGGAAGTTTTCACACAAGATAATTTTCACTTTGATAACATATCCTATTGCACCTTTGCTAGATATAGATTTTATATATATATAGATTATATATTCCTCCTCTTTTCACCTGTGGAACTTTGTCTGTCTGTCTTGAGCTCTTCCTTACAGCATTTAAAGTCTGCTGCCCATTCCCACCTCATGGTCTCCCCTGTTTCTCCTCATGAACTTTGCTGATCATCATTGAGCATTTCTACTACTACCTGTTCTCTTGCAGGTATGACAGAGATTCTGTCCTCACCTTTGTGGGACAATTTCCTGTGCTGTGGAGCAATAACTTGTTGTTGTTGTTGTTATTGTTGATCCATTGCCCACTCTTATTCCGTTCTTCCTTGAGCCTTGAATTGTGTAGGGGGGGGGAAGTTACGTCATTCAGCCATTTTTTGTTGGAAAGGGACCGCTTGCCAAATCACTGTGGGTCAGGCTTTACATTTAATCATCAATCTTCCCAACAACATCGAACTTAAACATCTGTGTTGATAAACATTAGGAAGAAAATGTTTTTCCGAGATGTCAGTAAAAAGGATGAGATAGTTGACGTTTAATAAAGGGAAAGCAATTCTGGACCGAGCTGAGTTGGGCCCACCGAGCCGCACCAGCTGGCCAGGGAAAGTCGCAGCAGCTGGCCCGGCCTACTTCTCTGCAGTGGAAAACGGGCCTAAGTAGTCGAGTATTTAAAAATAGTTATCCACCTGCTGACGCAACGATAATAGCTCCCAGAGCTGTTTACGGGTCATTTCATACGAATCGCTAATTTCCAACAGACGTGGCACACTTATCTTTGAGCCGGCTATCCTGGGTTTTTATTTTATTTTATTGGCCCGACTATAAACTGTCGGATTGGTGCTTCAGCTGCACGGCGTTTCATCATAAATGTTGACATCCCTCAGCCGGACGTCAAGTCAGGTGTCACATCTGCGCACCTTCGTTGGGAGACGCGAAAGATCCTTTGGTGTCTTTTGCGAAGAGTAGGCGAGTTATCGTCCGCTCCGTCAGCTAGTTCATGAAGGACTGGTCACAACATTCCCTGGCCGACCCCACAAAGCAATGGTTATAATTGTAGTAGTAGTAGTGGTAGTCCCATGCACTTATGTAATTAATTAATTAATATTTCTCTGATGTTCGTGCTCGTCTTGGCCTCGGAATAATAGTATTAAGCTGTGTGAGGTGTCATTAATGACAGAGTAAGGTTGTTTTATGAGCTTGTTTGTCGGTCATTGTTTGTATTTGGGTGATGACATTTGTTTCTTAACTCTGAGCTCCGAGACAGGGCTCGGTTATTAACGTTCACTGGAATGCAAGATCATTCCGTGTTTTTGTGAGACTGCCTTCCTGTTTTTCTCTCTCTCTCTCTCACCTGCACTCTTGCTTGCCTTTGCATCACCATGTCACATCTTGTTCTGTTCTGGCACCAGGTGTGGGTGTGTACGTATGCACAGATGCGTGCACGCAAACACACCACATACACACACACGTACTTCTGCTTTTTCATTTTTGGAGTGTTATTGGGTTTCATTCTTTCACCCATATTAAGTAGATCAATGTGGTCTTATGAGTTGTCCTCTCATACCCCGAGTGGCCTGATTTGTGTGTTTGAGCGAATCGCATGTCTTGCACTTTGCATGTTGGCGTTGAGGACAAAATAATGATAACTTTTCACAAATATTCATTCCGTCAAATTGTCTTACTTCGCCAAATGTAACGAGCGATTTGCGCATTCTGTTTGATAGTCCCATTATTTACTGGGCTTATTGGGGGGAGTTTATTAACTTTTTGAGCAAGCCATCGTGGGATTGTGTTATGAAGATCCGGCGCTGCTCAACTTGCGCTGTTTATCTCAGTAAATCTTCCAAATGACGACTTTTTCATGTTTACACGTACCTGTGTGAACCAGGAAATGAAAGCAGTGGAGGATGAAAGTGCTTTACTCAATCGGAGTGGAAGGGCGGGTGGAGATTGCCTTGGGAAAGTCTTGTTTTTTAAGACAGTGGAACAAAGCTGCAGTCAGTTTGAAAGTTAGGCATGGATAAACATTGTAGGCTGAGTGGTTGGACGAGCACAGATTGAGAGGTGGTGCGCCTGTGCGAAAACAAGCTTGGCTTTTGTTGTTGTTTTTGTTGGTGTTTTTAATTTCCTCGCATCTATTTAATTATTTTTTTTTGTCTTTTACTTTGTTTTATGACATGTCTGCCTTTTGTTAATCTTTGCAATTAAACCCTCATGATTTCTCTCCAAGAAGGAGACTCAACATTTTGGTTGATCCTTATGGGGTCACTAATATAAATAAATATATATATATATATATATATATATGTATATATATGATATGACACTGACGCAATGCCCATAAATTATGCCGACACATCACCGCCAAACTAGGGTGGCGTCCGTGTGGCACTCAGGTCTTTACAGACTGAGATTTATGCCTTTATGGTCACGAATAAATGAAAGCAGTGCTGCTGATCCAGATTTCGTCCTTGTTATGAGCTCATCAGGATGACATACTGCTAAATCGTTTACTCGTGACCACACTAATAATTAATAGAAGGTGCTTTCATTTATTTATATATAATATTTTCGGGTGTATAAGATGTGTGGCCCAGAGAGGACATTTCATGAAATGCTGTAGCTCTGCTGATTGTGTTGACTGAACATGAAGCAGCACTGCAGTCGCACTTCCTTCAAGATATATTAATAATAATTCTGATCCAGTGGTTTCAGTTTACTTTTCACTCCTTACTTGTCCTTATTCATTTCCTACCCTTTGCAGTTGTTCTTCGACATGTTTTGTGCTCCCCTTGCCTTAAGTTCGACCTTCACCATCACCTCCTTTCTTCACAAAGGACCTTTGTCACGACCTCGTTTAAATCTCCAATTGTTGAATGAAAGTCTTCAAAAGAATAGATGTAATTTCTGGTGTTTCCTTCGCCTTTTATATACATGTTATGGGAGAGGGAGTACATGATGCCATTCCAAATTAATTGATACTCGTGCATCGTCCTTTTGTTACCTCCGCCACCAAAGGTGAAGGAGGTTATGTTTTCACCCCTTTCTGTCTGTCTGTTTGTTTGTGTGCAGAATATCTCAAAAAGTTGTTGACGGATTCGGCCGAAACTTGGTGGACACGTTGGGTGTGTGATAAGGAATAATTGATTCGATTTTGGTGAAGATCCAAATCGGGATCTGGATACGATAATTATTTAATTTTTAAAGTGATTCTTCACATTGAGAGATTGGGCCAAACATGATGTAGTTCTGTATAGCATGATATTTAAAAAATGTATTGGGCCCGATATGTTCTCATGGATCAGGCATTACGTGGCGGAGGTATGCGCTCTACCTGTACCCTTCTCGTTTTTTTTTTGTTTTTTTTTTGCATCACGACAAAGAAACAAAGAACATGATGCTTTTCTGCGGATTTATCCACGAAACCTCCCCCCCCTCTTTTAATGTGCATGTTGTTTGTACGCATCTTTCCTTTCATAACATTGTACGACTCCACATAAATCACAACCACCATAGCCAGCGTGTGGCATAACAAAACAAACACCAACTTGATGGTTTTGTCTTCACTGGTTTTTTTGTGCAAATTCTCAGACAAAAGAATTTGCACAAAATTTGTGCAAAAATAACATTTACCTCCTCCTTTGTCCTGTTTATGTCTGTTATCTATGTGGTGCACAGTTCTTGCAATCAGTTGGAGCAACTCGGTCTCCCATCCTCATCTTATTACCACTTTATCCCCTTGACCTGTTTTTGTCAACTCGAATTCCTGTCATTCCTCCCCTTACCCAATTCTCATTCCATTTACAGCCTCCTCTGGCCTTTTAACTCTTCAATTTTTCCTGTTCACCTACTCTTACCCCCCAACACTTCCACTATGCGTCCTGTTCCTACCATCGAGTTATGACGTGCTAGTCCTCATGTGGCCTGTCCTGCTGGGAAAGATGCAATGGCAAACCACCCAGCATGACTTTTGCCAATAAACTCTCCGCAGTGCTGGACCTGCCTTCGTGCAGAAGAGCAGAATACAAATAGGAATATGATGCAACTGGGTTCAAACCCGTATGCATTTGTTAACTGACTTGTTCTTACTTTGTGGGATCTGAATCACAATTTAATTGTACTAAAGGAAGCTCAGAAGGAAGCATGTATTTTATGATAAGCTAAGTATCGAGATTCCAGGGATTTCACCGAGGTTCATATGCTTTTTTCTGCGTTTAAAAAACAGATTAAACTGGAATGTGGCACTCAGTAGAGCACATCGTCTCACTTGCGCACTCATGCTCAACATAAACACCATTGTTAACTGAACACGCTACTATTATGGCCCATATACCTGTATCATCCCACCCACCCCCCTCCCTCCTTTCCCCCACACCCTCCCTACAGATTCCCACCCTACCCCTCCATCCAGACTCCCACCTCCTCCCTTTTCTCCCTCTTCCCGCCCCCCTCTCCGGACTCCATCCCACCCTTCCCCTTCCTCCTCCCATCTCCCCCCTTTCCCTCCTCCCTCCCACAAAGGTACCCGGTGTTGCCCGGGATGTAACGTACATCTATTGAACGACCCCAATTAGCCACATATCTAGAGGCAAACATTTTATTTATCAAACTGCAAAATATTGAACAAAAATATCAACAAAATTGAACATATTGTCGCTGATCCGGGGTTCGAGGCTTGCCACGAGGGAAAGCACTTGGTTCCCTCCTGAATGCCCATTCCTGAGGCTGCCGGGCACAGATAACTCCGCACACCGGCAGGTTGCGAAGCAACCACGAACGCCGATTGGCACGGCCAATCCGGGCAGGGTTACACTTCTTCGCATGATACCTTTCCCGTGGACGGTCGGCTAATCGGGGTCAGTGCCCTCAGCACACACTTAGATTACTGCCGAGCGTTACAGTGAGTGTGCACTGGCTAACGAAGCAAATTATTGGGGGAGAACTTCCTGTCTAACCTTACTTGTGCACTGCATCGGAACATTAAAGGAAAAGACAACCGAGCAACCAAGACAGATTGGAAATAACAATAAACAATTATTTATTACAAACACACAAGCAAGCTGTCATTTAAAAGCAAATATTTTTAAGCAAGAAAGCAAAAAGGCACATAAGAGAAGATTTAACAACAACACGTATTCTTCTTCAGTCATACTTCAACAAAAGACTTGGCCATCATTCACTCAGGAGCGCTCTTCGTCCCTGCTCGTGCGAGCTTGTCACGAGTCCTACTCTGCGCCTTTCTGCTTCTTCTTCACACCAGCCCTCCTCTGCCTCCTCCCACAAGCCCTCTCCCCCTCCAATTGGTCCGCAGCCAATGGGGGCGGGTGCATGGCGTCGCTTGTGGAAATTACCACACCATTCTGAGGGAAGTTTCAACGAAGCCCCCTCCATGCCACTCACATGCCCAAAGCTGAAACGAGAGCCCCCAGCCCCCTCCTTCACACGGAAAATGCCCAGTCTCACTGTTTTGCACTGTACCACGCCTGCGAGAAGCGCCGCACCTCACAGGCCATGCCGAGCACCAAGCGCCACGAACATGCATGCCAAACGTGACACGAGCATGCATGCAAGAGCACCCGATGGGTTACCAGGCAATGCGCGGATGGAGGGAACATGGAAAGGAACCCCGCACGACCGAGGGATGACGGAACGGCCGCAGGATTGAAGGTAAGACCGATGGGGGTGAAGGAGGGACTGTTGAAAGGACGTTTGAGGGAGGGGACATTATTGATGGGCCGATGGGGGTAATGGAGGGATGATTGAAAGTACCAGAGGGATTGAATAGAACGATGGTGTGAAGCAATAAAGATTGAAAGTAAGAGAGCAGGAGGGGTCAGACATTACATGGGACAAACAGCCTAGCCAACGCATGCCCCCCCCCCCCAAAAGCCCTTTGACAAGGGACCAAGGACTATCTATACAAAGATTAATGAAATAACTGATCCTCGGGTCACCTACATGTCCATGTATGCTCTACCTATGGGGTACGTTTTCTAAAACCATAGCGATATTTATTGTTATGCTTTTGGGTAGACAATGTTGAGTGTTTGCCATCAAAGGGCAGAACGTGTAAATTGTTTGGTGTTCCAACTCTAGAGCAGCCCACATATAGTCGATCATATTAAAAACATGTTTTGTTGTCAGACAATCGGAAAGCACTCTCCAAACTACTCTATAGGTATACGGATCAAAATCACTCGTTTTTAAATTGTCCTAATTGAGTGGAAATTTTTCAAAGAGACAATGAATTGAAAGGATCTTTAATGTCCACCAACTAATTCCGGCAGATGCGACGCCCAGTTAATGCCCGTCCGAGGAACGGCATTTCCATTGATTAATCACCGTGCCTGTGAAGCAAGTTTATAGTTGGATTGAGATTCAAACCCAGGTGAGACAGCTTTGAGCGAGTGTGCGTATCTCTCTGCCATCCTGCCATGCATTGATTTGTGGCCACCGAAAACATTTTCCAATTCTTGATTTAACTCATTCTAATCCTCTAATTTATTTTGCCTTCCAATCTCCAGTGTTTTCCCCACGGAGAACCGAGCTGTGGTCGCCACGCTCACTTCTCTCGCCGTGGGAGCTTTTGCCTGCTTAAAATTTTTTTTTTGTTGCACTCAATGAAATTACACTTCGGGCATATTCGTTAATCTTTTCTTCACTTAATCTAATTGTCGGAACAGTAGAAAAAGTTTAAGTTTAGTGCTTTTCCCATTTCACATGTTCTTGTGTGAATATGGTGAAGGAGGGAGCATAAAATAAATACGCTTATCCACTTAGTTATAAGAAATCAGTAATTTCTTAGCATTTTCAGATTTCACTCCATTTTTCGACTCTTATTTAGTCTACCATATCCGATTCTCAAATCTGAAATAATATTTTGCCTCTTATTTAGTCCACCATATCCGATTCTCAAATCTGAAATAATATTTTGATTATATAATTGAATTAATCTGTGAGAGCAGATCGTATTTCCAAGGCAAAATCAAAATGGCATGAAGACCCATGCAAGGCGAAGTCGGGTTGACCAAGGATAAGCCTTTCAATGAGATAAGCCGTTGATTATCTTCAAAAGGGGTGTTTAAATTTACACAAGTACCCAATTTCCATTCATGCACTCCCTCGGAGTTCCCTTAGTCATGCGCTTACAAAGTTTCGGGCCGATAGGTTTCATGGTTTTGGAGTTATGGAGGAGACACATTTACTGTCATTTATTATTACAGATTGATTGATTATTATTGGCATATTTAACAACCACTTGTGTTTTATTAATTAATGGGTTCCTCCAAATGCAAAAAAAAAGAAGAAAATGCTGAAAACCATTGAGAATCATCAATCATGGTCTAATTTGAAGGGGGGGAAAAATTGAATTTTTTTCGCCCGTCACAAAGTGTCGAAAAAAGCCTGAGAGTGTCGATTTTCGATTTCGCCAGTGATGTCACATTATGAACTCACCTTGATCCAAACGGTGGTTTACATAGAGAAACGGTGCATGTCGAGCTTGAATTCCGACACTGATTCCACCATCATTAGCAACAATGATGGTTCTCTGAATGTTGAAAGTGATCAGTGGGATTTTGAAGAAATGGTTGGAGACAAAACTCGTCATGGAAACGCTTTCGGGGGAATTGTGGAGCCGTATAGTTTCGAGCCTTGTGTGAACGATTCAGAGGAAGAAGGCGGACGAGTAATTGAAGATGAAAACCCCGTTCACTTCAGTTCACTTCAGCTCGGTAGGGTTTGATTTTCCGTTCCATTGACGGTTTATAAGGGAGGGATTTTGTATTACAGTAATTGATAAATCGGTTTATATATTACTCGAGGAGAAATACAAAAAAAATTGATTCAATCAGACAAGTGTAGTTTCTGCAAGATAGAAACAAGGCACCATCATCTTCTTTTGGGATGTATAAAACCCATGTCAGAACACCTTCACACACAAAGGAACAACAAGATATGCAAGGTAATCCACCGAGTACACCCAGAAAGGAGTACACCTGGAATGTTCAAGAGATATGGCATGGAGCTTTTAAAAATATTTTTTAAACAAATGTCCCAAATTTTAGAAGTCGTCCTTATTATAATTCACGGACCGGTGTGTGTGTGTGTGTGTGTGTGTGTGTGTGTGTGTGTGTGTGTGTGTGTGTGTGTGTGTGTGTGTGTGTGTGTGTGTTTGGCACTCTACTCCTACAGTTCTCGGTGTGTGTTTGGCACTCTACTCCTACAGTTCTCGGCAGATTACATCCAGACTTCATACATAGGATCAGCATGACCCAAATGAATGTGGAGGGGTGTTTCTTTGCTGGTGGTCTTAGGGGAGGAGGGGGCGATGACACAAATTCTCCATGTAAATTTGTATCGGGTAGCGCCTGCGTAGCGCCACCTCCAGGTGGGTGAGGGTATTATAAGTCTCCACCATTTACATGATGGTATTCCTGTCCCCACGTTTTTAGGCACAGTGAGGTGTTTTGAATTATAAGCAGTAGGTATGTTTTTTGCTTCATACACGTAACTCGGGTTATTATTATTTTTTGTCTACACAGTGCTGTCAGTTGCCTGTACACCGCACAAATAATGGTATGTGTCAGAAGAACGTGTTGCATGCTTGGAACAAGATCACCCGTAGGGCAGGTACTCTGCTAGTAGTCTGTAATAGGAGAAAGCCACTGTGGAGAGATGTGTGCCAATTTATTTGGCTAGCGAATGCTGTATGTCATATAAGGAGGGGAACATGTGCCAATTTGATGGCCAACATGGTGGATTTATCATCACTGCGAAATGTGATGTGATGATGTTTGTGATGATGTTTTTTATTAAGGTTTGGTGAAATATATTGAACTCTGAGTTTTCATGGAGTTGTTTGTGAGATAAGTATACTCCATCTACTGTGTCCTTTTGTAATCTCATAATCACCATGCTCAGGCCAAGAGAAATGGGCTTTAAAATGCTGCTTTGAGGCTTGAAATTTAACAGACAGATTTTGGCAAGTCAGCGTGGCTTGGCATTTTTCCCACTTGTTAAGGGTCCAAAAGATCACCAAAATGAAGTTACCTTTGGAATCACTGAAATGAAGGGCACCAACAAATCTCTTAATTATCAAATTAACACCAGCCAGCAGATTAACTATTAAATGGACAGATTGACATCGATGGGTATTTTGACTGAGAAATATAGCCTAGCGTTATGCACACTTGTCTCTGAGCCGTCTAGCCTGTGTTCGAATCTTCGCCCGGCGATAAAAACTGTCATCCTGGTGTTTCACAGGCAGGATGATTCATCATGGCGTGTGCTATGCCTTGGGGGGGGGGGGGCATTAAACTGGATTCCCCATCTGCTAGTATTAGTTGATGGACGTTAAAGATCCCACGGTGTCCTTCGCCAAAAGTAGGCGAGCTATCGCCGGTACTCTGAACAAATTACAAATTCTTGCTCTAACAAACAAGGGACACTGCGTCAATGGCACTGTAATGCTCCTGTTGGAACTGGTGCTAACCCTCAGGCATGTGCTGCATACGAATGATGACGACGACGACTGAGAAATGATTTGCAGGATGACAACCTGCTGGAGGATAGAGGTAAGCAAAGCCCCTTTGATTTTGGACTTTTGTTCAGGTGCACACATTCATATTTGGCAACAAAATATCTCTAGGTCGTCATCACAATTGGAACAAGAAAGAGCAATCAGAGATTGTAGACCCTCACCAGGACTTGTTTTGTCTGGTGTATTTTGTGTGGCAGATAAATGGAAGGATATGCTCAATGAAAAGTTGTTGAGTACAAATGAAAGGGCTAAATGGTCTAGTTGTAAATGTGTAAAGGTCGAAGGTCTGAAAATTTGTAAAAATCAAATGGTCTGAAAAGTTGTAAAGGTCAAATGGTCTGAAGGTTTAAAGGTGGAAAGGTCTGAAAAGGTCGAAATGGTCTCAAGGGTCTTTAAAAAGTCGAAGGGGTCTAAAGAGTGTAATTTAAGGTCTGAAGGGGTCTAAAGGGTCTTAAAATGTCTAAAAATGGTCAAAAGGTCAAAGGGGTCTACAGGGTATTCAAAGGTCTGAAAGGTGTGGATCTAAAGGGTAGAAAGGAGTCTCAGGGTCTTCAGAGTTATAAAGGGTCTAAGAGTATCTAAAGGGTCTTCGAGGTTGAAGGGTTATAAAGGGTATAACGGGGTCTATAAGGTCTTCGGGGTTTAAATGGTCTTAGGAGTCTAAAGGGTCTTAAAAGGTCTTATGGGTCCTCGACGTCTTTTCGGTTCTTTGGGTCTTTTCAGTCTTTTGGGTCTTCGAGTCATTTGGGTCAGGGGATCGTTTGGGTCCTCAGTGTCTTTGGGGTCATTTGGTTCTTTTGGGTCTTTTTGGTCTTAGGGGTCTTTGTGTGTCATCAGGGTGTTTGTAGTATCACTGGGTCTTGGGGTTGTGAAGGGTCCAATTTAATTCATACACACACGTTCTGTGCGGAAAAACAAACAAACAAACAGACGGACTCAAATGCAATACCCTCTCCTCCGACGAAGGTAACTAGAACCGCATTCGGTGGAGCACGTACCTCCGTCAGGCTGAACAGTTTATGTTTTGTATCCCACTGCTAGGCCAGATCTGTATCCAGACCTGAACCAAAATCTGTTTGCCTTGTTCTTGTCACCCACCCAACATGTCCACCAAGTTCTGTCATCACCCGTCCGTAACGTATATCGTTTTTGCCCCATCATTGAAGAATGGTGAAATATCACTTAAAAATTCTAGGGTCCAGATCTTCACCAAAATCGAATCAATTCGTCCTTGTCACACACCCAAACCTGCACACCGAAATTTCGTCCGAATCCGTCCACAACTTTTTTGAGATATCATACTAACAGACAAACAGACAGGGATGTAAACATAACCTGCGTCCACATTCGATGGCGGAGGTAATAAAGTGTACGTTTGTGGTATCAAAGACTACAGGGCTGACAGTTTAGTTCAGAGTTCGCATAATCAACTGGATTTCATTCCCGACACAACTATTCAAGTGCCACCTTGGTCTATCGCTGGCAGTGAACGGGACCAATGAGTGTGCAGCACCTCGGCGGGAAGTTAAGCCTCGTGTCCCTGTCTTTAAGCACTTGCTGGTCGATGTTAAAGATCCCATGGTATATTTCGTTCGGGTAAACCATTGTGTGGTTGCACTTTGCCCAAATTCCTGCTTTGATGACTGCTGGGGGGAAGGCAAGGCTAAATTCCCGGTGTATTTTCTGACAAGAGACTTGCTTTTGCAGCAGTGATGTTCCAGGAAGACAATAGACATCGGATTGCATCGGATTGCGTAGGATGACCGACGACGGTGACTTGAGGAAATTGAGTACTGTACTGCGTAATCCAGCGTACCAAGAGTGAAACCACCACTGATATAGAAACAAACTTTCTTTTTTTCAAACATGAACAGTCCCACAATGCATTCAATTGTTTTGGAGGAAACTTTGAGGTCCATTGCGCAAGTCATCAAACCCATTCATGTTTAAGAATGCGTCTCCAAGAACCTACGTCCGACAGACTCTGCTTAATTTGGGAATGTTATTTGAGCCAAATCTTTTTTTTTCTTCTTTTTTTCCACATCTCGCACGTGCACGTACGTGTACAATGTACATCCTATTCATGATTTCCGACTGAATCCCGTGGGTGTTATTGGAGGCCATCTTCCTGTGGTGTCTCGGGTCGGTGGTGCATTGTGCCTTCATTTTAATGAGCGGGAAGTGAAATTGCGGCTCCGGATCCGTGCCGCGTTGGATTTTTACACCCTTTTGCAAGGAGTCGATTTTTTTGTTTTTTTGTCTTCCGAGCTGAGATGGCAATAAATGCCCTAATGGCAGGAAGTGCCACTGCTGCGTGGGTTTACGTGTGGTAAGGGCAATGGTTCAGCAAGCGGAGTCGATGTTGTGGGATTAGCAGGAGGGAGATGTGACATCCAGTCTGACAATTGGAAGGAGTGGTGTCTAAGTTGATGGTAAATGGAAATGGCTGAGCCTATTGTTAAGGTCTGCCTGGTCTGAAACAAAGTATCGTTACCTCCGCCACCGAAGGTGGACGGAGGTTATGTCTTCACCCCTGTTTGTCTGTTTGTCCGTCTATGAGCAGGATATCTCAAAAAGTTACAGATGGATTCGAACGATATTTGGTGGACAGGTTGGGTGTTTAACACGGAAGAATTGATGTGATTTTGGTGAAGATCTGGATGCTACAATTATTTAAGTGAATCTTAACATTGAGAGATGAAGCCAAAAACGATATATATCATGATACCTTAAAAGTTGTGGACGGATTGTGATCAAACTTGGTGGATGAGTAGGGTAGTTGACAAGAACAAGCCGGTTAGATCTTAGTGAAGGTCCGGATGCAGATCCGGCCTATCAGTGGGATACAGAATGTATACCGTTCAGCCTGGTGGAGGTATACGCTCTACAGAGTGCCGTTGTAGCTTAGTTCTGTATTTCCAAGTATTAAAACTTGCACCACTGAAAGAGTGCAGTGAGAGGACAACGTCTCTCATGATGGTTTATTGTTATAAACTATGAAGTATGAGGTTTGTTTTGTATGCTCGACTTCCTGTGAGTTCTGTGCATGCAACCTATGACAAGTAGGTCTGGCATGGACAATGATGGTTTGGGTTGTTGTGCACATACTAGTCTCTCGTGGCAGTATGTGGAGCACTTTGAGATTAGAATGTTGCACCCTTTTGAACGTGATATTCACCCCACGCTGTCTGTCCGTTGGTCTGTCTGTCTGTTTGGCTGTCGTCTGTCTGTCTATGTACAAACTTCAGTTTATGGTCAAGGAACGACTTGATTTCAATTGAATTTTATATTTTCAATGCTGTAGAACGTGAATCGGAACACAAACCTTTAGTTTAGCACTACTTTGGCTCTGAAATTGGCAGATTTTACGGAATCTCGTCTGAATCGCGCATGCGCAGACAGGAGTGAGATAATTTTTTTTAACTCTGTCTGTAAGATTGAAGTCAAACGAGATTGAAAATGATTCCAAACAAGAAACTTACTGTTTTCATCAACGTCAGAAAGGACACAAGCAACAGGCATGAATAACTAATTTAACGTGTTAGATAGGGTGGCGTAAAAGACGCTGCATCAATGGCGGTAAAATTCCCCAAATTTTTTTTCTAGAATCTTTAAAATATTTATTTTATTTCAATTTAATTATATACTTGAACATGTATAACACAAAACACCTTTTTGGCACTTTCAAAACCCTTCAGTTTAGCAGTATTTGCACAAAATATTCACACCGGCTCATGCCCTGGGGGCAAACTGAGTGATTCAGCATTCAGACAAATATGGCACCTAGTTCTGCTTATTTAGTGCAAAACGCAAAGCAACAGTTGAAAAGATGCTTCCCATGTACTTCACTCAAGACTGTGTTGGGTAAGGTGTTCTGTGAACTCTCCAGTTGATATTGTGTTGGTAGTTGACCAGGAGAGATGCATTGCATGATAAGTGAGATCTGATAATCTCACTGCAATCACAATGTGATAATTTCAGATCAACGTGACATGCTGTATTTAACCAGAGCATCCTCAAATCAAAACGATTTGAAATCGCATTAAATTAGATACCGTACTACCCGGACCTCTCTGAAATTGTCCATGCTCGCTACGTGATTGCAGATTGAAATCCCAACACTGCTAAGCTGGGAATGACAAAGCGATTTGGTGTAATCCTTGTCATCATGGGGCTGCTGTGGAGTGTCAACCTGTCTGAGGTTAATTCATAGCCATGGAAATGTTCAGGCCCTGCCGTCGATGCCCTCGTGCCTGGCAAGGAGTGTAGGATCTGTTATATACAGGGTGAAACAGAAAGAGTAGATATTTTTTATTGTTGTAAAAAAATTGTTGACATCAGAATGACATAAAGCTGGCTTAATATGGTGTATAAAAACAACCTTTCATCTATCTATAATTCCAGCAATCTGTGTGTGTGTGTGTGTGTGTGTTGTGTGTGTGTGTGTGTGTGTGTGTGGTGTGCCGCTGTTTCTCGACAACCACTGGTCCGATCTAATTGAAACTTGCCAGGATATTGCTGGGGACCTGAGGACGTGCCTTTTCAAGGTTTGATATTAATCGGACAAGTGCTTCCAAGTTATGGCCATTTATTTACCAAACCAATGACAGAACACGTTGCTGCGGCAATTTATTTACCAAACCAATGACAAGAGCCCCAATCCAGTCGTCGTTTACGAGAGCGAAGGAACGGCCTGTGTGGTTGTTTGAAAGTTTTTAATTTTATTTTTTTTTGGTTTGCACATACGGCACGCACGTACGGCACGCACGTATGGGCACGTGAGAGCGAAGGAACGGCCTGTGTAGTTGTTGTTTCTGGCACGCAGTTTTAAAGTTTTTTTTTTTTATTTTTTTTTTTGCACGCACGTTCGGCCCGCACTAGTTTAAACACCAATTATAGAAAAACATGAATTAACAAAAAACGCTAAGTAATAATGTAACAAAGTTACGGCATATTATAAATTTGTCGTCCTTTCTCCTTTCTGTTTCACCCTGTATGTTAAATATATGTATTATATATATATATATATATATATATATATATATATATATATAATATTATATATATATATTAGATATCTTCTATATATTACTAAATCTCATCTTGTATGTCTGTTTGTATGCATGTATGTATGGATGTTCCGAAATACAGCCAAACACGGTACAAGATAGCGCAAAAATTTATGGCCACCTTTCTCACCATTCGCCTGCGGTGTGCAGTATCAAGTTGTTTAAAATTGGGCGACGAAAAAATTATTAAAAAATCAATTCCCGATTCAGTCAAGTACTCTTTGGGAGAATTTGATCAATTCAAACAACCTCAGGGTATAGTTCGCTGGAGCTATCTTTTTTTTTTTTTTGAAATGATTTTTTTCATCAACCGCTGTCACAGCGGGAACCAAACGGGTTCACGGGTCGTCTCGTGTGTGTTGTGTGTGTGTGTGTGTGTGTGTGTGTGTGTGTGTGTGTGTGTGTGGTGTGTGTGTATATATATATATATATATATATATTAATATATATATATTATATATATATATATATTGTATGCCTGGTGTTGGCTTAATGGTGAGGGTGGTGGGCTTGGGATCCTGGGATCCTGAGTTCAAATCCCACTCAGCTCTTGAATAAATACCAGGTGGGGTTTACTCTGCCTGTCATCCTTCTAGGTCGGCAAAATGAGTGCCAGCTTGCTGGTATCCTGTGTCGGAGTGGCGACCCATCCAGGATTGTGCCAAATAGCCAAGGAGACTGCTTCGGCAGCACCAATGCTCTGTACAGAGTATGGTCCCAATGGATGGAGGATACATATTGTAATATAAAGGCAAAGCCAACCAATAAATAAACTCGACTCTACTCTCCAATTTTGATACAAGCAGGTAGAGCAGGATCAGCCTCAAGCTGATCGAAGGCAGCTGTTTTGTTTGACATGTTTGACCCAAAGCAGCCGAAGACCTTCCACTCGGGACGGTGGCAAACTGGAACAAACCCCGACCTCTGCTTCCTTCCAAAAGATTTCAGAGGGCTACCAATGAGAGCATCCAGAAGAGTTCTTGCTCCCTTCCCAAAAAACACAACAACGCCCCACCGTCGTCCACATTGGTATCGAGATCCTGCTGGTGCACTCAAAGCCAAAACTATGCTGGAACTTCATGAAAAGTGGATGGACCGCTTTCACCAAAGCAGCTGTGTCCAAGATTGAGGATATACCACCTGTCCCAGCGAAATACATAGAATTTGTGCACCTCCTCTCCACTGCCACCGATACTACGCAGCTAACACCTTGCTGGACAGCGGAGTTTGAAAGGCTCCTAAAGGTACACAACAAAACTGGGAACCCAGATGTTGCGCAGGCACCAATTTAGGCTCTGGATGCAGAACATCTGAAGCACTGGAAGGAGGTGGTGGAGTCATCGGATTTCACCCACAGTAGCTGCAAGGCATGGGCATTGCTGAGGAAACTGGGTGCCACAGAAAACACCACTGCTGCCATCTCAAGAGTTCCCCCTGATTGCATCGCGTCCTACCTCCTTCAGACCTTAAAGACGCCGACCTCTAAATCACGAAGGCAGGAGGTAGAAAAGGATTACCTCCAAAACCTCCACCAAAACCCACTGAGCAGCCGCCTGTTGGCCCCATATACAAAGAAAGACATTGATCCCACATTGTCGGCAACCAAAATCGGCAAAGCTTCAGGGGCCGATGGAATTTTTCTCAAATTCCTTTAAAATCTCTGGGAAAAGTGTCGTAACTAGTCGGCGGCCCTTTTTCAATGCCGTCCATGAAACAGGGCAAATTCCTGCAGCCTGGAAGAAGGATAATGTTATTGCCATCCAAAAAACTGGTGAGGTAGCAGACTTGCCTTGCAACTACCACCCTAAAGCCCTACTATCAATGGTGGGCAAGCTGATGTAGAGTGCCCAACCATCTCATTTAACCCCCACCCTGGAGGCCTTTCCACCTGTTACAGGGAGGCTTTAGGCTCGGCCACAGCACCTGTGGTGAGGTTCTTGCCCTTTCCACCATTATCGAGCCTGGCTTCCAGAGAAAACAAAAGATGGCAACCGCCTTGGTGGACCTGTCGCCGGCCAATGACATATTCTGGCGCCGAGGGCTCCTTCTCAGTCTCAAAAGTCTTCCGTTGCCAGAAGACAATCAGACTACTATCGGTATGCCTTGGGGAGAAAAAGATCCGCATTAGCCTCAATGGCAAAACCATCCATGTTCAAACCCACAACGATGACCTTCCTCCGTTCTAGGATCCGCCCTCGCCCCCGTCCTCTTTATTCTCGATGTTAGTGACCTACTGATGACGACATTCATCAAATTCGCCTATGCTGATGACTACACATTCGTAGCGCAGGGCCCCGACCTAAAATCTGTTAGGGAACATCTCATACGAGATCTGGGTATATTGGAGGAGTACGTACACAAATGGAAGCTCTGTCCAAACCCCAACAAACCAGCTGTTTGCACACACCATCTTGATAACTGCACAGCAAATGCAGAGGTAGTTGTGACATTCTGTGGTATGAAAGTTGAAATTGTCCATTACCCCAAATACCTTGGGGTGACACTTGACTGGACCCGAATCTATAAAGAATGCGTGCAATGATGCAAATAGAAGGTCAGGGCACGGATAAACCTCATCCAGAAACTGGCCGGAACATCGTGGGGAGCTGGCGTTGACACCTTTTGCACGGCAACTCTCACCCTTATATACTCGACTGCAGAGTATTGTGCGCCAGTCTGATTGGCAAGTGCCCATGCGAAGGCCATCGGTGTTCAGTTAAATGCCGCAATGAGAACAATGTCTGGGACCCACAAGTAAACAAAACAAAAGAGTGAGTGGCTCAAAATCCTCTCCGCTATTGCTCCGCCAGCCATCAGACGCGATGTGCTGTCATCCAGATACTTCAGCTGCATTTCGGAGACCGAAATTCAGGCACAGTGCCTCCTCATTGAACATCCGCACTGCCGCCTCAAGTCCCGACAATGACCATGGAACTGCGCCAACCTCCTTACTAGAGCCCAACAAAGTGAAGCCGACTTGTGGAGGGTCAGCTGTGAAGCTGCCACAGCTCGTAATAGGCATATTGTACACGATCCAACCATTGCTCCACCTGGTTTCACAATCCCACAAAGGCAATGGACAGTCCTCAACAGGCTTCATACTGGATAGGGCCGTGCGGCAGCATCCTCCGCATGGAGTATGAGGCTGGACGCAATCTGCGACTGCGGAGGAGTCCAGACAATGGAGCACATCATGTTGTGCTGTCCTTTGAGGTAGCTACCGGGAGGACTTTTATCCCTCCACCAACTCATCCCCGAGGCAGCCACATGGTTGCAGAACCTGGATATTCAACTTTTGCACACCCTATATTGACCATACACAATAAGGAGAAGATCAGAAATGACCCGAATAAGTAAAGAGCAAAGATGGAGTCATCATGAAGAACCTGGATAGGATTTGTTTTTCAGCTGCTACTCCTCCACCATTGAAACCACCCAGGCACAGCCAAGTGAGCCTTCCAGGAAAATTTCTACAATAATTAACTTCTCCCCAGACAGATAGATAAATAAAGAGAAATAAAGAGTAAAGTAGATGAAAGAAAAGAAAAAGCAATAATTCGAGTGAAAAAATAGAAAGAAGTGTGAAAGGAACAAAGAACAAAGATATCAGGAGGAACCCCGGGCAGATAGATTTCAGCAATTGCTCCCCAGGTTCAAATATACTATATGGTCCTAGATAGTAAGCTACTCGAACACACTGACCACCTAACTTATCGATCTAATACGTACCTTATCGATCTAAAAAACATGTACAAATCAAAATTCACTGGTTACAAAAGTATTCAGTCCCTTAGGTCAGTACTTGTTGGAAGCACCTTTTGCAGCAATGACTCCAATGAGTCTTCGTGGGTAGGTCTGCACCAGCTTTGCACAGTGTGATGGGGAAATCTTTTCCCATTCTTCATATGAAAATTGCTCGAGTTCTTCCAAGTTTGATGGGGATCGTCGATGGGCTGAAATCTTCAAGTCTCGTCATAAATGTTCAATTGGGTTCAAGTCAGGACTTTGACTGGGACACTCAAGAATATTTATTTTCTTCTTGTTAAACCTCTCCAGTGTGGCTTTAGCTTTGTACTTCGGATCATTCTCCTGCTGAAATGTGAATCTCCTACCCAGTTCCAGATTCATGGCTGACTCAAGCTGGTTTTCATCAAGGATTCTCCTGTACTTTGCACCGACTATTATCCCTTCTCGCCCGACAAGCTTTCCAGTCCCTACTGGAGAAAAGCAACCCCATAACACGATGCTGCCACCACTATGCTTGACAGTAGGGGTGGTGTTGACTCGGTGATGTGCAGTGTTAGGCTTGCACCGGATGTAACGCTTTGAATTTAGACCAAAATGTTCAATTTTTGTCTCGTCTGACCACAACACTTTTCTCCACGTCCCTGCAGGATCATTAAGATGCTTTTTCATAAACTCCATGCGAGTATTTAGATGCATCTTTTTCAAGTAATGGCTTCCTTCTTGCCACCCGTCCATAGAGGCCAGCTTTGTGAAGGCAACAGGATATTGTTGATTGATGAAAACTGACCCCCGTCTCAAACATAGAGCCTTGAAGATCTTTTGAAGTCATTGATGGATTTGCAGTGACATCCCAAACCAGTTTCCTGCTTTTCCAGCTGCTGAGTTTGGATAGGTTACCTGAGCTAGGTAGACTATGGGTGGTATGATACATCTTCCACTTCTTAATGATGGATTTCTCCATACCCAAAGGGATAATGAGTGACTTTGAAATCTTCTTGTAACCCTCTCCTGAACGGTGCTTCTCCACCACTTCATGTCTGACATCTTTGGAAAACTCCTCGGTCTTCATGTTTGCCTTGTTGGTTGACCGAGTGAGTTTCACCTTAAAACTCCTAAGATCTGTGGGGGAGCTTAATTTTTAAGTTTAACCACTGATTACGTACAGGTGAACCCTATTACACTTATTTTTTTAACCTTTCAAACAAATAATTTGCTCTTGAAGCGATTTTGGGTTAATTCGGCAAAGGGTTTGAATACTTGTGCAACTGAGAATCATCCGATTTTTCTCTGTTTATCAAACTTATTCACATTTTATCTGCAATTTTTTTTATCGCTTTATCACTTTGGTGTCGTTTGTTAAGACTATAATGTTAAATTTAATTTGAAAGCATCATGAAATAAGCTCAGGTTCTTCAGTTCTGCATCAAAGTGTGAAAACTTTGGAGGGGGTGAAAACTTTTGCAGGCCACTGTACTTCTGCCCTTTGATGAGAACTTCGAAAAGCATCCCAGCAGTGGTCATCATTGCGTTTCAGGTTCTGGCTTCAAACCTTGTTTTCGTTGCATCTCCCGAACAGGATCATTTTTCTTTAATCTCGATAAAATGATGATAGATATCTGAGAGGTTGAAGGTTGAGGTTCTTTGATTTGGGACTTAGACCCGAAAAAGTCAGAGATCTTCTGCCGTCTCATTTTCTCTGCAAACCAAATTTGAATCATTTCACGACTGATTTTTTGAATCCCAATGAACATGTCGTAGTTAATGAGTCTCCTTTTTTCAGTTATGCTCATAAAACTGCAGAGGACACGGGTGTTTCAAAAGTCTGGAATCATAGGAAATATTTTAGATTTTTCATGTTTTTTGAGACAATGCCTTCGAGGTGGATAGGATATCGTGGACTGATAGAATGGCCCCCAATGTCATCTAGATTTAACGCCACTTGACTTGTTTTTATTTGGGGACACCTGAAATTGGTGGCTTGTTACGATTGAAGAATTATGGAATAAAATCGCAAACGAATGTGTTAAAATCATTATCAATGTTAAGAAACCTACACCTAAGAATTGATGATATGTGCACGCATGTCGGTGGCTCGAAATTTGAGCAATTATTACAATAAGGTAGTCAAACTAGAATGGTACTCGGTAGAGCGCATACCTCTTCGAGGCTGAACAGTTTACATTTTGTGTCCCACTGATTGGCTGAATCTACATCCGGACCTTGACCAAAATCTAATTGGCTCGTTCTTGTCACCTACCAACTCGGCTATCGTGTTTTGTCATCACTCTTCCACAACTTTTTGAGATGTCGTGCTATATATCATTTTCGGCCCCATCTCTCAATGGTGAAGAATCACTTTAAAAATACCAGTGGTCGGATCTTCACTAAAATCTCATCAATTTGTCCTTCTCATACACCCAACCTGTCCACCAAGTTTTGTCCAAATCTGTCCATAACATTTTGAGATATGTTCACAGACAGACAGACAGACAGACAGGGGTGAAAACATAACCTCCGTCAACCTTAGGTTACGGAGGTAAAAAATATCCCGATGATTCTGCACTTTTGGAACGCCCGGTACAATAACCTCTGAAATGTCTCTATTTCACCAGTAGTTGTGCATTTGCAGCTGGATAGCTTGGGATCACCGCAGGCTTTTTTGATCCCAGTTATATCGTACTCTTGAGCATGCAGATTATTTATCAGGTGTGTTGCCCTTCTTTTAGTTTACCTTGCAGTGCATGGGTCTGATAGCGTATAGTGGGCATACGAGGGAAGGGTAATGTTCGTTTCATGATGGAAGGTACATGGGGGGGTTTTTCGGTACTGTATTGGGTTTGTGGGTGCTGAGGAGGTTTGGTGGCTGCTTGAAAGGCCGGTGTTGTCACGCACTGCATGGCTGCCCTCAAGGTTGCCCCTCTCTTTTCCCTCCCCGTACCAGCACCCCTTTCCTCCAACCCCGCACCTCTCGCTCTCGCCGTCGCCCTCCCTCTTACAATGTTTTCCCTGTGCCCCTTTTCAAGGAGGTTCTGTGTACGCAGCTCCCCCGGCTAGTGCCTTCATCCCCCTGTACCCACGACAATGTGCCGTTGTGTGAGCCGTGCTGTACAAACGGTGTTTTAACCCTTGCACGTTGAAGCTAGCACACGGTCCATTTTGCCGCAGTCGGCTGGAGTGTGTAATCCCATAGCACAGTGCAAGTTGTGGGTCACCCGAACTATTGTGGCTGTTTTCATTTCAGAGATTACTCGAGCACACCACTTTTCCACTTCCCAACAGTTGTGCACGGTCGAAGGAAGTGGCAGGTCGTGGCTGATTTTAAGATCCGTGGACATCCTTTTTCGTTGCATACCAGCGAAAGTCATCTTTAACGATACAGGCTCGGTTAAAATATCCTGCTGCAACAGCCGACACGATAACATGAAAATGCCGAGTTCCTTCAACCCTCTCTTAAAGCCCGCACGGCAGCCTTATCGGTTATAGGGGGTCCCATAAAATAATATATGGCACGACTGTCTCCCCTTGCTTCATTTTCAACCCCGTTCTTTATTCCCTGCCTTTTAATCTTTGTGCTTTGTTTCTTTGTTTCTTTCATGCCGGTCGTCACTTCTGATGCGAAAGCAACGAACGTTGTGTGCCGAACATAAATGAGGTTCGTGGACATGGCACGGCATGTTCTCATGGTAATTCATCAATCGGCGTTTGATATTTAGGGAAATGCGACAAAACGCTTCTTGGCTTTGGGAGCGTTCCCCCGTGCAAGTCCTGCTCGTCGTACGGTTCTTGACATGATTGTCTCAATTAAGACCTGAACTGTGGACTTACTAGAAACCGCCTTGCGAGCAGCTAAGTAATCATCGGTACGATTGTTGATAATGGCTTCTTTTCACAAGCCTTTTTGATGATAGAAGCGACTTTTTTCTTTTCCTCCTCGTAAAAGTGCCCTCGCCCGAGCGCACACTGTACCGGACGCGGCTAACGCGCATCCTGGCTCGTAATCCTTTCCAGGTGAACGACAGGTAGCTATTTTGCGGTGGGCCAAGCGAGGCCAGTGTAGTGAGGTAAACAGGGCCTGCTGGTTATTTAAGAGGACGATGAACCGAGGAAGGGCGGATACGAAGCAATCGAAAGGGGTGCTTTTAGTGTCTCGGGTCCTGGGAATTGGGTTGCCGTAATTGTGCCACTAGTGGATTGTGGCGGGTTAGTGTGCGGTCCAAAGAAAGACTTGCACATCCATTTCTGGTCACCATGGTATCGTACACTAAGCAAACAATTGCCTGGGAAGGCTTTGGCGGACGCTTGCATCTTTGATCATTGAAAAGCTGTTTTTTTTTTCTTGTCTGGAGATGCCTGAGATACCTGGTTGTAGGTGTGGTGTTTTTTTTTTGTATGTTCTCTTTTAAACACTCTAAAACCGTTACCTGCCTTCACTTTGAAAGTGTTGCGGCAAAGTGTCAGTGAGTGAATGGAAGCCGGATAAAACAATATATGAAAGGTGTGTGATTCGAAGGTGGCCTGAGTCCCCTGCCACCTCCCCCTTTTTTCCACTCTTACCCACTCGTTCCACAGAGTGAGACGTTGTTCAAAGCTAATTAGTACCATGATCCTGCTTTCATGTTTTGCACACTACAATGGGTTTTTATTTTATTTTAAACAAAACACAACAATTCAAAACGGGTGGTTTACGAGTACCGAGCAGAAGCATCGCTCGTTGAGCTTTGTTTTCATTGGTTTTGATCTTTTCACCACCCGTCCCCACATTCTTCACCCCATTCCTGTTCCCACAGTTCAGCAATCTAGCTTGGAGCTCAAGGCCGGCGAGGCCACCGATCATCGCTCTCGTTCTCAGCTCTCCTTTTTACACTCCCACATGTTGCTTGTTGCTGCTTACACTCGTAGCCAGGGACATGCCCAGCGAGCCATGAGACAAGTTGTTGACTTGTGCATAGTTGAGTGCTTAAAACGTATCCATTGCTCAAGAGCAGACGAGGCAAATGCGCCAGCCCTTCCTCTGCTGCCGGCATGCAATGCGTGCTCACTTAAAGCCGAACCAAACCGAGAAGCGCGGTGATGGTGTGTAATGTTTTCTTATTATATATATATATATATATATGATTTTTTTTATTGGAAAATATGAGCACGCAACAAGATGCTTTTGGGCAATTTTTTTTGTCGGCTTTTAAAATAGGGCTGTCATGTGCAAATCATGGAATACACGTAGTATTTTATATATATATAAAAAACAAACTTTTAAACACGATCACTTCTCGGCCTTTTGGCGAAGATGAGGATGGGGACTCACTCCTTTTGAGGAGTAGTTGCAAGTATGACCTTGCATCCTAGCCCTTCGGGGTTG
>CM068961.1:120269530-120299021 GCA_035128595.1 Eptatretus atami
TCTTGGAAGCGCAACTGTGTCGCTGATGCAGCACCCCTCTACCAGTACACACTGGTACTCATTTCGCCGACCTCGGAAGGATGACAGACTGAGTCAACCTCCTGGTGTGTTAATTCAGCGGCCAACGGGGCTTGAACTCAGGACCCCAGGATCCCAGGCCACCACCCGAACCACTAAGCCAACACCAGGCTCACGTGGACGTTAGTAAGACGAGGGTTTTTCATTCAGAGAGTATTTCATGCATGCAAAGGTAGTGGTAGCAGGAACAGTAGATACTGTGTGTTAAATCTAGAATTAGACACGTACCCTCTGTTCCACCCACCCCATTGAAATTTGTCGATAAACCGATCGATTTCATGAATGTTTTATTCATGGAGCGTGGCTACGATGGGTGACTCGGCCTCCGCTGTGTTTATTTATGTATCTAGTTTCTTGAATTCCCCCCAGGTAGGCAAAATGACCTCCTCCTGTATCGACTGTATCACCCTTGAATACCCCTCACCCCAACATGTTCCTTCTGCCATTGATTAATGTTGTTATATAAATGAAGGCTTTTTAATTGCCATTACTGCTAAATAGAGTAAACTCTTATTGATGGATTTTTTTGATTACAAATATATATGAATATAATATTGTGGTTGTTTCTTTTGATTCTGAAATAGGATTAAAAAAACAAACAAACAAAACAACAACAAATATATATATATAATAAATATATACATACATACATAGTTGAGGCTCTTGTAAGAGTTAGTATTAGTACACTGAACGGATCAGGACGTAGCAGGACAAAAGGAACAGGAGAGAGAGGGGGGAAACACCAACAAGCAGAGTTGAAGAACAAGATAAAGGGAGACAGACAAACAGTGGGTGTGGGGAAGAATGGGGGGCAGGAGAGGATGCATTGGGTGGACAAGATGAATACAGAAGGAAACTCTCAGGAGGGAAAAACTGGAAATTTCTAAGGATGGATTGGGGTGGGGGATGAGGGTTAACGAGGGTAGAAAAGATCATGGTTTGGGGTTGGAGACGATCTGAGGTGGTGGTGAACAGCGCTGTCTTGAAGACCTGGAGGGAAGAAATGAGATTGAAGAGAATGTGGACGTTGGTTCCACAGGCAGGAAAAAAAGGAAATGACATGCATGATATAAAAAGAGGAACGATATATATATATATAATATGATATATATATTATATATAATATATATATATATATATATATATTATACTATTATCAGAGGTCAGTGGACTTCTTATGTAGGGATGGCCTGGACACTACATTGGCCGAATACAACATAAATCCTCAAAAATAATGTACCAAGATTAAACTTATAAACCTTTCAATTACTCAACAGTTATCTGGAAAATTCCCATACAATAACGCTCATTAAATTTTGGGACATTACGATGAACAAGAAAAATGAGAGACCCAAAAGTGCCCGTTTCTTCTCCTCCTCCTCCTCCTCCTCTCTCCACACCAATCTACTGCATTTTATGGTGGTAAGGTGAAAACTGATCAAAATTTTAATAGCTTGAAGGGATGACTTGAAAAGTACACAAAACTGCATTTCTTTTGTAAAGTTTTGGAAGGGATCAGAGTTGTGGGCGGACTACGGCTTCAATCAGCCTGATGGGGGCGCGGCCGCTCGACACATTTGCCCAAGGGCCAATCAGACCGGTATTGCTGTGGTTAACGGTGGACTATTATCAACCCTGCTTGTGCAGGACAGTCACGGGGCCTACCGACAGCCACAACACAAATTTCTATAAAGTATGCACTATTTAGAATGTTTGATCGTCTATAAAGTATGTAAGTACCAATACAATGTGAGCACGTCAATAAAGTTTGCACCACAAAATTAGGAAATCAGTCGTAGAACATCTTGTGTGTGTATGTATATGTTATTATATATTATATATATTATAATATATATATATATTTATATATAATATTTATATACATACCGCCGAAGACCCCGAAAGACCCTTAGGCCCCCAAGAACCCCTAAAAGCTTTTAAAACCCCGAAGACCATTTAAACCTATAAGACCTGTAAGACCATTTCTACCCCTAAGACCCGCAAGACACCTAAGACCTTTAATACCCCTAAGAACCTTCAAGACCCTTAATATCCCTAATATCCTTTAAGACCCTAAATACCTCAAAGACCCTTCATACCCTGAAGACCCTTTAAGACCCTTAATCCCCCTAAAACCCCTAAGATATGGAAGACCCTTAAGTCCACAAATACCCTTAATGCCCCTAAGCCCCTTGAAGATCCCCTAAGACCCACAAGACCCTTAAGACCCCCAATACCCTTAAGACACTTTATACTCCTAAAATCCCTAAGACCCTTTATACTCCTAAGAGCCTTAAGACCATAAACACCCCCCAAGTTCCTTGACACCCCTCAGACCCTTAAATACCCTTAAGACCCCCAAGACCCTGAAGACCCTTAAGACCCCAAGACCTCTATGACCATTAATACCCTTTCGACACTTAAGACTCCTTCAGATCCCCTCACGGCCCTTTAGACCTTTCATACCCTTTATACCTTGACACACCTTCAGTTCCTTTAGTCCCCTTTGACCTTAATGCCGTTTAGACCCCTTATACCCCTCATCCAAATTTTAGACAGCTTAGACCACTTGACGTTTTTTTCGACCCTTTTACATGCTTGAGAGATGAGACACTTTTGACCCCTTCAAAATAAACAATATTGGAATATACCCTTCTGAACTTTAGACTATCTAGAACCTATGAAGCAAACAGCAGACAAACATCGATAGATTTCTTGCAAAATACAGACGATACTTCTTATCAGGGAGTAATGTCCAAACTTGACCCACCCATTGGGTGGGTACTCTGCTAGTAGTTGATAAAGGTGCTCTTGTCACATACTCTTGGCAAAACACTTGAGTCACTCAATTATCTTCAGCAAAGATTGTTCTCCATTTCAGATTTCCTTTCTGTACCCATATCATTCCACCCAAAAAGGAGTGGGTGGTGCGTGGACGGGCGGTGGAATGTGCGTGTTTAATACAACACAAATGGAAAGAGTAAAAAAAAAAATTCTGTGCATAAACAATTAAATTCTCTGGCATGTAAAAACTTTCTAAAAAGAAGTAAAGAAACGAGTCAAAAACGTTTAAAAAAAAAAAAATGAAAAAGGATGTCGGGATGTTCCTTCAAAAAGTATGTGAACAAGATAGGGATTTGTGTCTTGTGTATGGACAACCATTATTCAAAGAAAGATGTAGGGCTGGTTTCACATAATCATTTCTCATGACCATCCCGGCCTTGTTTAAATACTTTATGAGGAACATCCCGACATCCATTTTCAATTTTTTAAAATGCTTTTATACTTATAAAAAGAGCAACAATATGTATACATACACAGTGTATTAAAAGAAGAAAAAAAATATAAAAAGTTAAATTCCTCTTTTTATATAAAATCTCTCTCTCTCTCTCTCTCTCTCTCTCTCTCTCTCTCTCTCTCTCTCTCTCTCTCTCTCTCTCTCTCTCTCTCTCTCTCTCTCTCTCTCTCGTCTTTTAACATGACTGTGTGTTCACTGTGGTCCATTTTTTGAGGATAAAAAAAAAACCTCAAGAAAAGCATTTTCCATATAAGAGTAATTAAACGTCTTCTATTGCAATTGTGGATGATGACTTGCAAACCGAGCCTCAAGTACGGTGTACAGAAACGTTTTTTTTCTCAATAACAATAAATACAAGGTGCAGGGAGGTGAAATTCACTGCACGTGATGTGTAACGTGCGCAGAATAAAACAAGTGTTCATTTACGTCTGTGGGATGTCGAATAAACAAAGAAGATACAAGCACACTTGACGCTAGGCCGAGGCTTCAGACATCGGCACGCTCACGAGGCTGTACCTCCAAAATGAAACGTCCCAGAAGATAAAGAAAACAGGGTCATATCCTATCTTCCAGTCTCCTTGTATATTTCGAATAAAATAACTCCAACCCCTCATTTTTGACAGGCTTTTATACTCGTGTGTATATTTTCTATTTCATATTGCTTTAACCCTTTGAATCAATCACTTTAGCTAAGCTAATCATTGTCGTACTTGCTAATACTTTCCCCATCATTGTTGTAGACAACATCGCTGCGGAACTTGAGGCAAACATGGGCCTTATCGAGGAGGTTACAGGATGCATCAAGATCAAGCGCTCTTATGCACTTCTCTCACTTATGTTCTTTCGAAATCTGCGCTTCATCCGTGGCACCATGTGTGGGTGAGGAAAATTAATCCCAGGGACTTCTGTTTTCCACTTGAGTTTTTCTTTATAGTGATATATTATATTTGTGAATCAAACAGACATGTTCTTAGACACCTCAAAGTACAGTTTTCATCATTTACATTCTACGTTGAACTCAACTGACTTGAACGAAACTGTTTCATTTGTGGACTGCTGGTGTACTTCCTTTTGCAGTTTTTGCAGAATGACATTCAAAGCCTTCCCACAATTTTTTGATATATTTTTATCCTGAGATCATTTCTGATGTAATTATCCAGGAGATAACACTGTGGTTTCGCTAAGGATAGGGCGATGAAATATATGTACATGATATCCATTCTGAGATGTATGGCTGCACATTTAAGAGTGATGTTCATTGTATTGGGGGTTTCATCATGACACCTGTGAGCGAGCGACCAGGTGGATATAAAATTTTCCAAGTCATCGATATAATTGCATGGCATTCTGACGTGAGTGTATAGGGACATTGATAGTGTTACGGATCCGGGGTTCGAGGCTTGCCATGAGGGGAAGCACTCGGGTCCTTCCCCAACGCCCGGTCCTGAGGTCGCCGGGCACAGATAATTCTGCACGCCGACGGGTTGCAAAGCAACCACAAATGCTGATTGGTACTGCCAATTCTGGCAGCATTACACTACTCTGTGTGATACCTTACCTGTGGACGGCCTTACCAAGGGGGGTCACGTGCCCTTGATGTGTACTTCCGTGGGACTTAACCGTATCAGGTGCAGCCAACCAGAGCTGCCAAGTATGTACCGGCTAATAAGAGCCAAATCAGTGGGGTAGAACTACCCAGGTAAACTACGTGCGGACGATGCTGTACCAATGGAGGAAAAGACAGAACAAGCCACATACATTTATAATCAGGGCAATTTATTTTAAAACAAGCACATGGAAAGGTCGTTTAGCATAATAATAAAGGGGTTTATTAAGCAATGTGTACAGCAGGAGAAAGCAAGGATTGATGAGGTGCGGCAAAAGAAATACAGTTATTTACAAAAGGGAACTCACAGGGCAGAGCTAAACCGAAATTAACTTCTACAATGTTCTCTTTAATCTCACATAACAGGTGCCATCAGACACACACACACACCTGAGGAAACCAGAAAGCAAGAGAGATGAGAGAAAGTTTTGAGGTGTGAACGACCTCCAGAATATCTGGCATGGTCGACGGACTAACACAACCCAGTCGCTTAGGAGGGGGGAGGAGGGAAGAAAAATGGGAGTGTTTATGGTGCATGATAGGGGGGGGGGTGCATGCAAAATTTTGGTGTGACGGTGGGTGGGTGCAACATTAGGTGAAAAGAGATGCAAATGTAATGCAGAAGAGGGAGAGTGAAGAGGTGCGTATCTGCAGTTGCTCTTTTAGTTCTGTTTGTCTACAGCAGACGAGACAGTAGATGGGAGAGACAGGACGAGCGCGATGATAGCTTAACGTGGCATATGAGAAAGTCTGTACACTATGTGTAATTACTACATCTATTGTTGGTCTAGTTTTGCATCTACTCAGCACTTTGCTCCAGATCTGGACCCTCCTCCTTTCCCCTCGCTCCACTCTTCAGGTCTGGACCCTCCTCCTTGTTGAGCCCTCTGCACGCAGAAGCAGCTGCTTCGCACCCTGGAGAAGATTCTCTGACCTCGTGTAGAGACTGACTGGCTCAAGACTGACTGGCTCAAGACTGACTGGCTCAAGACTACTGCTCAGACTCACTGGTGAAGACTATTGTGGAGACTGACTGGCGAAGACTACTGGCTCAGACTACTTTTCGCAGATTTTATATAGAGCCTGGACGAAGGAGGAGCCACAGGTCAGATCAAAATGCTCTGTAGGCGCCGAGGCTCCCATTGGCATGCAGATGCCTCCCCGAGAAGTAGCCCTGCCCCGCGAGTGTCCACAGCCGAAGATGACCTCATTCACCCCTGAACCTCAGCATGCGATGGGGCTCCAAGATTATCATGGGCTGTAGATTTTTGGGAGTACTCGCCGGCCATGAACGTGCGCTGGGCTTCGACTGAGGGTCATTATTTAGCGGAGCACCAGGGCCACTCAGACAACATTGAGTGGACCCCAGCACATTCTTGCGCTCTGATGTACTTGCCAATCTGTTCCGACCCCAAGCATCCATCATGGTGGGTCAAGTCCATTGTTCCCTGACATCCTTAAACGACTGTGGTTAGCATCCGGGGTACTGACTGGTTGCGGAGTTTTGCAGCGGTTGTCGGGGTCGGGGAAGCGCTGTGGCATTTCTGGTGAAGAGGTCGAGCATAGGTTATTGTGGGGATTTTTAGGAAGGTGTTGTGGTGGTCGTATGAAGGTTGTAGCATTGTGGTTCGAGTACTGAGGCATCTGAAATGAAACGTCTGTTGGAGAATGGCGTGCAGTTTGAATGGGGCTGCTGCAGCATATGTTCATGAGGCTCTCTATTGACGTCACCATTCGGTCTGTGGCGTGCATGCTTGTTTGAAGGGGAGGTCGTGTGTGCAAAGTAAATTACAATAGATGAATGGAATGAAAGACCTAGCTAAAAGCCCTCGCCACGCATTTTGCCCCATTAACCCACCAGACATAAGGGAAGGGCTATGTGAAACGGATACGAATGAAATAACTGCTTGGGGACCACTATATGTTTGGGTGCATTTGTCTTGAGGAGTGGCAGTTTCGCAGAACTGCTACAATAGCTATGCTTGATTTTAGCAGTTGTCACTCTCTCTTGGACAACCTGTACGATCAGATTCTAAAACATGATGGCATTGCACTGCAAGCTGCAATGTCTCCGCACAGATTGTTTATCGAGTTGCTGATGATCGTGTATGTATATCTCTGTGTGTATATGTGTGTTTATGTATGTATTTCCATTCTCCCAGGTTGACAGTCATACTACAGATGTGAAAATTAGGCCACAGGAAATTATACTGGACATGTTAAGGGTTGACAGAGCTGCCATAAGCTAATTTTGACACCCCGTACACATCCCCATACACATTATTTTGAAATGTATTTTGAATGGGATCCAAGGGGAAGGTGATATTCAAGAGAATGAAGTAATGGAAAGTATGAGTAGGCCTTGTGTCTAACTATATCACCTACACATGGAACACAAAATCATATAAAACTTGTATGTGTCTCAAATGTACACGATTAGATGCTGTGTGCGTGCGTGCGCGTATCTATGTTTCACTTGCAAGGCGATGTATAAATGCGTGCGCCGTCCATTGGAATAATGTTAAGTTGGAGGAACCATCTGTCGGTGCTTTTTGTTGGTGGATGTTAAAGGTCTCATATTATCTTTTGTGGAGAGTAGGTGAGTTATCCCCAACACACTGAACAAATTCAAACCTCCTGCCACCTTCAGTCAAATGTCAGACCTGGTCAGCCAGTTTCTTAAAATATTAGAGCCAAAACCATTTTGTGGCCGACCCCATTACAAAGGTGGGAATAATTGAGACAATTGTCAGTGATGTCATGATGATGGCTGTAGGTTGGAGAACTGGTATCAAATATGTCAGTTCTCCGACCATAAGCATCGTTATGACATCAATGTCACAACGAGCTTCTTACAAACACTTGGTGGCTCCTGGAGCTTTTAAACCAGGAATTGTAACTCTCTCGCTGTGCCATTGTAATACAGAAAGATGTTGCAGCGATTTGTTTGTGGTTCACAGATCATGTGCTAATTGTATCTCTGCCACCGAAGGTGGACAGAGCTTATGTTTTCACACCTGTTTGTCTGTCTGTCTGTGTCTGTTTGTACGGCTGTTTGTTTTTAAGCAGGATATCTCAAAAAGTTACGTACGGATTCGTATGAAACTTGGTGGACAGGTTTGGGTGTGTGACAAGGACGAATTGATTTGATTTCAGTGCGGATCTGCATCCGGATATGAGAATTTAAATTTTTTTTAAAAGTGATTCTTCACCATTGAGAGTGAGTTTCACTCGGAGAGTAAAAACAATCTCCATAAGGACTCTGAATGATGGTCTTCCACAAGGGTTTGACTGAGCTCCAATCAGTTGCAGATTAACGTACGGGCACGCAGGGCCCCGAGCTAAAGGTGAGTCCCGACCAGAGGCGGCATGAGGGCCATGCAAGCAGGGAAAAAGGCAATACAACATGGGAATTTCTCCAGATTTTTTGCGGTCGAGTCGAAAGCAACATCGGCTAAGCGAGTGAAAAAAATAACAGAGTCCTCTTTTTTTGGCTTTTTTGGGCGAAATAACACAGAGTCCTCCTTTTTGTGTCTAAATATTTTTTGTCTGCCTCGAAAAATCTTAATCCACCTCTGTCTCCGATGCTCTTCAACATATACAGTATATTTATATGAAAAAGCAGGAGTGTTTGTCCATCTGTCCGTCCCCGAACTACTCCCTCAGTTTTGGAGCTAGGCTTGCCAAACCTTCTGTGGAGCGTTTCGGGGTCCCAGTGGGTGTCCTAATGTGGGTGGGAGGTTTTTTTTTTAAAAATAAATTCCTCAATCAAATTATAATTTTGAGTTTCGATCCGTACAAAGCTGCTCTCGATCCGGATGTAATGTCAGAATGGCATTACTATTCGTTTACCCCAGGAGTCTTTATAACATTGTATTTTATTATATTAATGGTACAGTATTAATTTGTGATTGGAATGATTCTGTTTGTAATGAAAATATTTAGAGATTGAGTTTAAAGGAGAAGGAAATGATTAACAGAGAAAATCAGATGATTCTCAGTTGCATAAGTCTTTAAACCCTTTTCCTAATTAAGCCTAAATCAGTTCAGGAGCAAATTATTTGTTTGAAAGTTTACAAAATAAGTATAATAGGTTTCACCTGGATGTAATCAATGGTTTAACTTAAAAATTAAGCTCCCTCACTTATCTAAGGAGTTTTATGGTACAACTCACTTGGTCAACCAACAAGGCAAACATGAAGACCAAGGAGTTTTCCAAAGATGTCAGACATAAAGTGGTGGAGAAGCACCGTTCAGGAGAGGGTTATAAGAATATTTTAAAGTCACTCATTATCCCTTTGAGTACGGAGAAATCCATCACTAAGAAGTGAAAGACGTATCATACCACCCAGACTCCACGCAGATCAGGTCGCCCATCCGAACTCAGCAGCCGAGCAAGCAGGAAACTGGTTCGGGATGTCACTGTAAATCCATCAATGACTTCAAAAGATCTTCAAGGCTCTCTGCCTGAGATGAGGATCAGTTTTCATCGATCAACAATTTCCCGTTCGCTTCACAAAGCTGGCCTCTATGGACAGGTGGCAAGAAAAAAGCCATTACTGAAATGCCGCATCTAAAAGCTCGTACGGAGTTTGCGAAAAAGCATCTTAAGGATACTGCAGGGACGTGGAGAAAAGTCTTGTGGTCAGATGAGACAAAAGTTGAACATTTTCGTCTAAATTAAATGCGTTACATCTGGTGCAAGTCTAACACTGCACATCACCGAGTCAACACTATTCCTACTGTCAAGCACGGTAGTGGCAGCATCATGTTATGGGCCTGCTTTTTATCAGCAGGGACTGGCAAGCTTATCAGGATAGAAGGGACAATTGTCGGTGCAAAGTTCAGGCGAATCCTTGATTAAAACCTGGTCGAGTCAGCCATGAATGTGAAACTAGTAGGAGATTCATATTTCAGCAGGACAATGATCCGAAGCACAAAGTTCAAGCCACACTGGAGCGACTGAATAAGAAGGAAATAAATGTTGTTGAGTGGTCCAGTCAAAGTGCTAACTTGAACCCAATTGAACATTTATGGTGAGACTTGAAGATTGCAGTCCATCGACGATCCCCATCAGACTTGGCAGAACTAGAACAATTTTCACATGAAGAATGGACAAAGATTTCATCATGTCACTGTGCAAGGATGGTAGAGACCTACCCAAAAACACTCATAGCAGTCATTGCTGCATTTCACCAAGCGCTCACCTAAGGGGCTGAATAGCTTTACAACCAGTGAATTTTGATTTGTACGTGTATTTTTTGCAGGTATTCCTGACAGGTAACCTCCTTCAACTATAACAGTGTTTGGTTTGATCTCTTCAGTTATAAATAAAATTCGAATTTAATTTGGAAAAATTGTTTCTACTTAATTTGTTGTACATTTAAATGCGGCGGTGGTCGGCGGTTGAATACTTACTTTTGCAGGCCACCATATACACAGTGCATCGCCACACTCAAATAATTTTCTTATATCTGTTGTGGCTTTTATTTCCGTCATGCACGGCAGATTACGTACGTTATTGTTGCTCTTGAGCCACTCGGGTTAATTGAGAGTGGAACGCGTGGAGCTTGTTTACGTAGCTTTAGTCACGTTGTTGTGACAATCTCGTTTTCTGTTTAATTAATTTTATTTTCACCTCTCCCTTAGGAACTACTCATTTTACGTGCTTGACAATCGAAACTTGCAGCAGCTTTGGAACTGGGATCACCACAACCTGACCATTCACAGAGGAAAGATGTTCTTCCACTTAAACCCCAAGCTCTGCCTCTCTGAGATCTACCGTATGGAAGAGGTGACGGGCAGTAAGGGTCGTCAAGCACAAAGTGACATTTCACTGAAGACCAACGGCGACCAGGCATCATGTGCGTAACATAGCAAACTCACGACACCTGCTTTTCATTTGGAAGCCCTTTTTGGAACCATGTTAGTTTTTGCTGCACATCGGTTCACTACTCAACTGTAATGCACTCGATGTTTCAAAGTGGCCAAGGTGACTGTGGCTCACCGACACATCTAATGGAAGTCATGTCAAGTATCCAAGTTTTTTTATTCTTCCTGATTTAATGGGTTGGAAGCACTTCAGGTTGTCCTACCCCTTGACACATTGCTGCATAGACTTACATCTACGTGTACTAGGTAACGTGTTGTGTGCATCAAGAGATTTTGCTTTGTTAATGTTGCTGAATTTGCAAGAACAACGATGAATTTCTTTTTTCCCCTTGCTGGATATGGTGTCTTAAGAGAGGGTGGGGAAGTCTAGCGGATCTGGATTTCTGCCCTCCGGGTGGGGAGAAGGGTGTGGCGTGGGGGGGGGGGTGGGCGGTTGGTGTGTGTGTGGGGGGGGGATAATCTTTCAATTTCAAATCATTATTTTACCTTTTTCTCGAGAAAGGCCAAATTATTGCCATATTTGTTTGTGGACAATCTGTTTGAGAACATCATGTGGGTACTTGAGCCCAATAATTTTGCCTGGGTTTACAGCAGGGTTTTATCCAGGATCTAAGGCTTGTAGTGAAGCTGTCACACACACACACACACACACACACACGGATGTACAGACGAACACATGGGGAAGCGCCATCATTAATTAAGGGTTCAACATTTTTTTTGTTTGTTCCACGGCTCTTTTGAAGCATTTTCATGTCGATATATATTTTGAAGAGGAGAGTGTGATAAAGGGAGGAAACACTGATGCTAGCAAGTGGGATGGTTGGGTTAGGAATTGTGGTTCCGTAGACGGGAGACGCAAGGGATAAAAGAGTTGAGGTGTTCTGTGCACTCAGCCTGGATTTTGGAAGTTTAACCAGGAGCGGTTCACTGGAAAATGCATGCATCCTGGAGTAGATAGGATGTCTCGGAGGACTGAGAGAGCAGAGGGAGCAGTGTTGGAGAATACATGATAGAAAACAGATCATCGACCTGCCTGCGATGTGAGAGTAACAGAGCTTCTGCTTCAGCTTCAACGTGGGAGATTGAAATTTTTCATAAGCACAGAATCAAGGAGGAACAGATGTGATGCTGGGGCACCACCCCATAGGGGATAGCAGTACTCCATTGAACTACAGACAAAGGCCTTGTAGACTGTGGGTAGTTCTGATTTTCCAATGAGAGATTTTTGATCGATGAAGGATGCCCAATCTGCGGGTAGCTTCGGACACCAGCTTTGCTATGCGGTCGGCCGAGGAAAGATCATGGCTGATGGTGAGGCCGAGAAGTTCGAGAGACTGAACCCTCTTCCAGTAGCTGACCTTTGAAATAGTGCGGTGGATTCCAGAGCGATAGGGTGAGACTGATATTTTCCAGGATTGAAGGATGTGTTCCATGTATCAGATCAGTGTCGAATCATTTCCAGATCAACAGAGAGATGCAGCTCCAGTCTGCCACGCAGTGTGATCGTATAATGTGACATCATATGCAAAAAATAGAAAGACATAGTTTCCCAGAACAAGAAACTTACATCCGTGTTGGAGTTTACGTAAATTTACCTTTTATATCTAATTTCTTCATACATTGTTCCACCGTCCCTTTTCTGCGTTTTTTCAAATCTTGTATGTGATTCACTTTTTATTCACGATAGATTTATGCTGTTTTAGTTTGCTCAGCCACCTCACTCTTCGTTCCTGAGGTTTTTCTCAAAACAGGTTGGATTTCTTGACAATTATTGTGAGTCATCAATGCTCCCGTTGTTTGTGGTTGTGCTGCATCTCAAAAAGTGCTCGTCTTGTTGTTGCTGTTTATGGATTTATTTCAATCATGGCCTCCGCCGGTTATCTTTGGCAGGTGAGAGCACTATTTTGAACTTCACCGAAATCCTAACGTCAAAAGACAAGATTATCTTGCGATGGCAGCCCTACCGGCCTCCCGACTACCGTGATCTGCTCGGCTTTGTGGTTTTCTACAAGGAAGCGTGAGGAATAACACCACAGTGCAATGTCTTGTCTTCACACAACTACTTAATAATTATAATCTTCTGTGCAATATGAACGATGTATGCATTTCTGGCTTTCACAGCCGACCAAAGACCGAATCATTTGTTTTTTTTTCTTCTTTAGGCGGTCTACCTCCATCGTTCTACTAATATTTAACTGTTCACATAAAAACTATTGATTGCGTTTTTTGGGGTAACGTTCAAGTTGTTCCCATTACTCGAACATGGCGCTTTGTTATGTTTGGTCCTCCCTTGCTGTGATTCACTATTTAGAAAATCCAAACTTTTGAGTGTGGGCCATTTGTCAGAACAATTTTAAAACTAAATTTTGATGACATTTCTTGTGGTTTCAAGTCTGGATACTGGAAACACACCCACTGCCTTTGGGAGCAGCCTGAGGAGAGAGAGAGAGAGAGAGAGAGAGAGAGAGAGAGAGAGAGAGAGAAGAAGAGAGAAGAGGAGGAGTGGTGCTGATATTGGGGAGGTGGGGCAAATCTATTTTGTGCCATGGCTAATAATCCCCCTATCGGCAGCAGTATCAGTAAACCACTTGCACTGTGGTGGCATGAAAATCTCAAGTCGTCTCCCCCTCGTTTTAACCATCTTCCAGCAGCTGCACATAAACCACGTCCAACCATGCATAAACCATCTCCCACCGGCCAGGCGCATAAACCACCACCAGCCGCGCATAAACCATGTCCCACCAACCACGCATAAATCAGCTCGACGTGTGCATAAACAATCACCCACCGGCTGCTTGCTTAACACAGTTTTAAAACCATCTTCCACCAGCCATGCATAAACCACCTCCGGCCACACATGAACCACCTCCCAAAATCCGCGCGCATGAAACAGTTTCAAAACCATCTCCCACCAACCGTGCATAAAGCAGCTATATGTGTGCAGAAACCATCCCCCGCCACCAATGGTCACACTACCCACCCCTCCTCCATCTACCCACAACCCCTGAAAGGCTACTTATGTGCAGCGTGTCCTGGGCCTCATTCTTTCTTCTCGTCCTGCTGCCTTGACCTGCTGTGATTCTTTGTGCTAGTGGACTTTTTGCGCTCATTGTTCGATCATGGGTCCTAAGCGTACGATTAGTGCAGGAGATGTTTCTGCTCCCAAGAGGCAGAAAAAACGTCATGAGCTTGAGCCGGAAAGTGGAGCTGCTTGACCAACTATCAAGAGGTGAGAGTGCGGCCTCTGTGGGTAGGCACTATGGCGTAAACAAGTCTCTTGTGTGCTACATAACGAAAAACAAGAAGGCGATTCATGAAAATGTTGTGGTTAATGCAGTAACCAGCACCAAAGTGGTTACCCAGGTCAGGAACGTTCACATCGAAGCGATGGAGAAGGCATTAAATGTGTGGGTAGAGGACGATGCCCAGAAAAATGTGCCTTTAAGTGGACCTCTGATTCATGAAAAGGCAAGGTGCATGTGCGATCATCTGGCTGGAGGGGGTGATGCTGCAAACATGAGTGATGTGGGTACGGGTGGTGCCACTCCCTTCCAAGCTCGCAGGTGATGGTTTGACCACTTCAAGAAGATGTACGGTCTCCACAATGTAAAGGACACAGGCGAGTGTGCCTCATCGGACCACGAGGAAGCTGAAACTTTCTCTGCTCAACTTGCGCAACTCATCGAGGCAAAGGGGTATGTACTGGAGCAGGTCTTCAATACAGACGAGACCGGCCTGCTCTGGAAGAAAATTCCCATGAGGACTTTCATCTTTAAGCAAGAAAGGACAGCATCGGGCTTCAAGGCTGTGAAGGACCGGGTGTCTCTTCTCCTCTGCGCCAACACCAAACGGGGACTGCAGGATTAAGCCAATGATGCTGTATCGTTCCCTAAACCCGCGTTCTCCCCAAAAGCAAAAATAAGCAAACTCTGCCTGTAATTTGGAGGGCCAACAGAAAGGCGTGGGTAACACCTGCCATCTTTATGGATTGGTTTTACAACTGTTTCGTCCCTCAAGTGGAGAGATAACTGGCAGGAAAGAACCTCTCCTTCAGGGTCCTCCTTGTGGTGGACAACGCTCCTGGCCACCCTGAGGTGCTTAAGGTGACCCATCTCAATGTCAAGGTCATCTTCCTGCCACCCAACAACACTTCCCTGATCCAACCACTCGACCAAGGGGTAATTTCAGTGTTTAAAACAAACTACACCTGCCGCACCTTCCATCGCATCTTGGATGCTATGTAGTCCGACCCCAAGTTTACAGTCGGAAAATGTTGGGAAGGACTTCAACATAGCGCACAGCATCAGCGCCATCAAAGACTCTGGACGAAGTCAATGGCTCCATCATCACCACTTGCTGACAAAATCTATAGCCACAGGCGGTCAACGACTTCAGAGGCTTTCCCGACACCCCAGAAGTGAGGCGGAAAATTGCCTGGTCGTCATGGGAGAGGAAGGCTTCGTCAATATGGAGCCTGATGAATTGGAGGAGCTCATCACCTCGTACGGCGAGGAACTGGCTGAGGAGGAGTTGGAGGCATCCTCAAAGTTTCCGGGGAGGAGGAAGAGAGCAATGAAGAGGAGGAAAGAGGTGGCGAAGCCCAACCTGACCGACAAGTTCCTTGGTGAGGTGTTGCAGGATATGAGGGCAGTAGCTAGCAGGTTGCAAGACGCCGATGCAGTCATGGAGCGGTACCTCCGGTTCAAGAGGGGGTTTGATGATATTTCGCTGCCTTACAGAGAGCTGCATAGAAACCTGAAGCACTCAGCAACACAGCTCAAGATGACCCATTTATTTTGATGTGAATACATACCAATACCAGAATACTGGTCCCTCCACCTCAACACCTTTAATGCTCTCACCTGCATCCCCTTCGGTACATGACTCATCAGCATCCTCATCTGCTTCCTCTTCAGAGGAGTTCACTGAGTTCACTGGATTCTAACTTGTCGTCGTCATCATCGTAGTCATCATCATCATCATCATCATCACATCAAAAGTTATGTCCTATATACCTTTATAAAACACAGTGTTTATTACCTCCACCACCGAAGGTGAAGGACATATGTTTTCACCCCCTCTATGTCTGTGTTTGTTTGTCTGTTTGTCTGTCTGTGTGCAGGATATCTCAAAAAAGATATCCAGTTGTGGACGGATCCATAAGAAATTTTGGAGGCAGGTTTGATGTGTGACAATGACGAACTGATTAGATTTTGGTGCAGATCCGGATCCGGATCCGACTACTAGAATTTTCTAAGTGATTCTTCACCATTGAGAGATAGGACCAAAAACGATATACAGCACGATATCTCAAAAAGTTATGGACAAAATTCGGATGAAACATGGTGGACATGTTGGGTGTGTGACAAGGGCGAATTGATTAGATTTTGGTGAAGATCTGGATCCGGATCTCGATATGAGCATTGTTTAATTTTTTTAAAGTGATAATTATTCATCAATGGAGAGATAGAGCCAAAAACTATATATAGCATGATATTTCAAAAATATATTGGGCCCAATATATTTTTCTGGATCAGGCATTACGTGGCGGAGGTACGTGCTCTACCGAGTGCCCTTCCAGTTTGTGTATTTGTTTGTCCCCCTTCATAAGAACAATTTGAGCAGGGTTTTAAATGCCAATCTTTTTTTACATGACTGTGTGTTTACTACGGTCTATTTTTCAGGATAAAAAAAAAACCTCGAAAAACATTTTTCATAAAAGAGTAATTACGTTTCTTGTATTGGAATTGCAGACTGTGACTTGCAACCCGGCCTCAGGGGCGGCGTACAGAACCGTTTTAAAAAAATAACAATAAATCCACGGCGCAGGGAGGTGAATTTTGCTGCACGTGATGTGCAATGCTCGCAGAGTAAAACAAGTGTTCATTTACATCCACAGGATGTCTAATAAATGAAAAAGATATTCGCACACCTGACTCTAGGCCGAGGCTTCAGAATTTGGCACGCTCGCGTCTCAGTAGATGTAGTGTTTTAAAATAATGCCTTTTCTTGCTATTTAACATCATATCTTCCAGTCTCCTTGAATATGTTGAATAAAATAATTCCAACCCATCATTTTTGACAACCTTTATGCAAGTTTAAAATAAAAATTGGAAACAGTATCTGCTGTTATTGTTGTCTTTTTATTTGTAAGCATTTTTTTTACCCTCTCCAAAGGAGAGGGTATTGTGTTTGGGTCCGATTGTTTGTTTGTTTGTTTGTCTGTCTGTTTGTTTGTCCGCACAGAACTTTCGTGTTTTTCTCCGCAACCGCTTGTCGGATTAAGACGAAAATTTTCACCATTGGTGCGACTACTCATGTAGAATGTTTTAATCATAATTATGACATCATAGGTCACGTGTTGTGGCAACAATGGTGGAAAAATGGAAAAACTTTGGACCTCAGTATCTCTGTAACCGCACAAAGGAAAAAATTGAAACTTAGTACATAGCAAGTATTCGTCATGCGGAATGAGTGTGACTTTTTTATGATGTCATAAGTGTCTTTGTTATGTCGTCGTGATTGCATATGTAGGATGCTACATCCGATCAGTATGAAAATTTTTGACGGTCATCTAGGGATAAAATGGTCCACCAAACATTTTTTGATGACGTCATCGGTCATGTGATTCGGCAGCCATATTGTTTAAAAAAAAAAAACTTTCAAAAATCAGCTTCTCTGATATGGCTGAACAGATCGAGGCAAAACTTTACACATATGCCCACCTATCCATGAGGAACAAAAGGTTCACACATATGATGTCATTGGTCACATGGTTTGGCAGCCATATTGGATTTACCCTAAAATATTTTAAAATCTTCTCCAGAACAGCTGGACAGATCGAGGGGAAACTTCCCATAAATGTTCCCCAAGGCATGCTTGTACAAGGTTGTTAAGGAATAATCGATGTCACATCGTTTGGCAGCCATATTGGATTTAAGAAAGTATTAAATAATGTTTTCTCTCGAACCACTTAATCAGTCGACGTGAAACTTCACAATTGTGATCTTGTAGTGATGGGGAATATATGTTTTAAATTTCAACTTGATCGGACACATGGTCTGGCAGCCAGAATTATTAAATATTTTGATGTGGGTTTTTAATTTTATTTTTATTTTTGAATAAGGCTCACTTGGCTGTGCCTGGATGGGTTTGAGGGTAGAGGAGTAGCAGCTGAAATGTGAATCCTAACCAGGTTCCTCCTGATTACTTCATCTTTTCTTTTTGCTTGTTAGGGTTCCTTCTGATTACTCCAACGCAGGACTGTACCTATTTGGTCTTCCGTTTGATCTGAATTGAATTTATTTTAATCCCATTCTGAATTTAATTCAATAATAAAAATAATGTCATGGGTCAGGGTCAGGTGTCCAATCAAAGCGGGGTTGCACCAAAGCGGGGCGTCTTGGTACCCGGTCATCACTGCCAGCAGTTATAAAGTGGCAGTTCTAATAATGTCTCTTATTGATTATGTAACATGCCAGTGCGCAAACACCACACAAAATACACAAACACAAAACAAGTCCTGGCGAGGGTCTGCAATCTCCGATTGCTCCTTTCTTTGTTAATGAACTGTCATCATGTGCATGTGTTCGTAAAATCAAAAAAATTTCTCTTATGGATCACTAACCGCTGGGAACCTATCCCCCTTTTTCCATTGAACCGCTGCCCCGACATTCGCAGATTCGACATTCACGGCATTTTCCAGGAACGTATCCCCCGCAAATTTCAGGGTCTTACTATTTGCAAAAAAACAACACTTTTTTGCCTCTATTATCGGTCAGTTGTCTTCTTATGTCCTTGTAATTCATACAAAAGTACATTAATGACTCCTAATATCCTTGTCCAAAATCTATTAAATGTATCAGCATCTCCTTGAGCCATAGGCAATGTAGAACAAAAGTTGATGACATGAATATGTGCCTGGCTCAAGGTTCATTGAGGATCCAGAATACAGAATAGATCAGGATGTAACAGAATGACAAAAACAGTGGAAATAAGGGGTTGAGGGGGCCCACCAACAGTAAGGGGAGAGAGACAAATTTGGTGACCTGGAGGAAGAAAGGACACGGGGAAGAACAAAAGCAATGAAAGAGGGGATGGGGAGAAAGAGGACACGGGGTGTGATCAATTACGTTGGATACAGGCACAAGGTCTGAATCACAGAGATGGACGTGCTCACGAGAAAAGAACGACAAATGAAGCAAAAAATAAACATCCACAATGGAGGTGCTCGGGTCTGGGAGGATGATGGAGACGATTTGCAAATAGTGCCATTAGGCAATGTGTCGGTTTGGTGGGTTGAGATGATCGGTTTGGTCGGTTGAGACAATCGGTTTAGTGGGTTGAGATGATATAACCAGCTTCATCATCGGTCCAATGCAATGTACATGACAAACGAGCATTCCCCCGCATTTCTCATCTCATCCACGAGCTTCAACTTCTCTTAAAACAAAACAACTTGCTCGCCTTGTTCTTACAATGGGCGAGATGGATTATTTGATCTCGGGCAGAATCATGGCTGCTGCAGGTTTTGTGATATGCAAACAGTCGGGTTCTAAAACTCCAAGGTATTCACATCTGATCAATTTTCATTCGTGTTGAAATTATCACTTTGATATGACCAAATCACATTTTGTGATCTCCTATTGTACTCGTACTTTCAAACTCGTGTTTTAGAGCTGCCAACATTTTATTTCTTTCTTCCAATCCATCCTTTGCCACCCACAGCCTCTTTCCAAATGTGGACGAGTTTGAGGGACAAGATGCCTGCGACTCCAATGGCTGGATGTCTGTGGATGTGGACACACCGGTACTGAGCAAGCCCAGCACTCCTGGTGCCGTGGTGCAACCTAACAACTATCCCGGAACACTCATCACGCGCCTGCGCCCGTGGACGCAGTATGCCATCTTTGTTCGGGCCTTTGTGTTGACGACCTTAGACGAAGGACGAGGAAACCACGGAGCAAAAAGCCGTATCATCTACGTTCGCACCAATCAGAGTGGTGGGCACTGTTTTCTTTATGCCGATGGCATTTTTTTCTTCAAACATTTGCTAGTCCTCATTTCCTCATTTCATTTTTGGATTATTTCAATATTTTTTAAATTACAGTATACAAAATATTGGTTCTTGGACGAGCGAGGTGACATAGGGCAAAGGGTAAAGCACTGACAGTGGTATTAAGTGGGGAAAGGTGAACGCAACAAGCAATGGAATGACCAACAGGAAAAGAGGAAGGAGGTGGAGAGGAAACACCGTAACCTTCAAGTATGAGGAGTAGGTTCATCAGGGTAAATGGGGGAATAAATGGTTGTAGGGTAGATACGAAAGTCACGCCTTTTACTTTTCAGTTCGTAATCAAAGCGTCGTAAGAAAGCTACGCGAGATCACAATGAAAGGTTTGTATCTCCCGCGCATTTAAAGTTGAGCGGCATTGTGATCACTGATCAGTCACGTGACAACGTAGGCTGTTTGCATTGTGTTTGTTCAGCAGGCAACACGTGCTGCAGTGGTTGGAATTTGCATGGCAATGGCCATGATGGGACGTGCACTTGAGTAAACACAACAGTCAAAGGACATTTCTGATTATTATTCTGAGATAGGACCCTCAGTCAGAACAATGTGTGGCAGGGAGGGGGTGGGCAGGGGAAGTGAGGAGTGGTCAAGTGTGTGTCGTAGACGCTAAAGGCAGAAACTTATGTCGATCCACATTTGGATCGATCCTTCCCCTCCTAACTGTTGTGTTGATGCGGCATAAACTTAACAGCCAATCAACGCTGCAGATCTCCATCCGTGGGCAGATGCAGCGCATGCTGTTCACCCAGTGGTTGATGCACACAAGCCAGAGCACTTAAAATTTGAACACCTGCACTGATGGGCCTTTCAGCCGAATGTTACGCAGCGTTAGGAGAGGAGATTGGGGCCATACTCTGCACAGGGCATTGTTGCTGCTTAAGCAGTCTCCTTGGCTATTGGGCACAATCCTGGATGGGTCGCCACTCCGACACAGGATACCAGCATGCTGGCACTCATTTTGCCGACCTCAGAAGGATGACAGGCCGAGTTAACCACACCTAGTATTAATTCAACAGCTGAGCGGGATTTGAACTCAGGACCCCAGGATCCAAAGCCCACCACCCTAACCATTAAGCCAACACCAGGCCAACAGCGTTAGATACATTGAGAATGTATCTTAGATTCCTCATTAGATAGCGTTAGATACCTCATGATATACTGGAAATTGCCACCTGGTATCTTACATATACATTATGTTGTTATACTTTCATGAGGATTAAGGCATTACCAAGGAGAAACAATTAATTTTTGCTGTCTCTATGTTTTTTTTTGTCCCAGCCCCAACACCCCCGCAGGATGTTGTTACAATTTCCATCTCTACAAACCATTTAATAGTTCAATGGAACCCACCTGCCAGTCCAAATGGAAATTCTACTTACTACATATTACGCTGGAAAAGACAATTCGAGGACCAGGAGCTCTTGTATATAAACTACTGTAGACCTGGTACGTGAAAACCAAGAACATCTATACAGGTATATAACAGGATTGCAAAAAGGTGTGGAGTATGAATATGTTATTATTCTATTACACAATTCAAGAGTTCCGATGTTTGAGTCCTGGCTGCAATTCTGCTGTGTAACAAGGCTGCCTTGTACGTATTAAGTATACCGATACGTCAATGCGTCAATTCAACGATTGAGCCGCCCCCTACAGATTTTCTTTGCTGCATGTTTCTCCCTCATCTAAAACTGCTTTAGCCTTCCATCAACAAGCAAAGTATGTAACTTGTTATGAATAGATGGCACCACCTTTCAGCTCTCTCCATCCTGGCACTTCCAGTAGGGGGTGGCTCAACTCATCTCCGTCTTTCCTACCCGAAAATGTAAACTATACATTCTCAATGTACTCCCTGAGTTCTAATTACCCCTTGCACGCGACGCGAAAAGCGGGGTTGAGCAATTAATTGGTTCACGCGTGATAGACACTGCGTCAACGGTGGTAAATTCCGGAATTTATTAATTTATTCGACTTTTACAATCTTTATTCAATTTAAATTGTATGATATGCTTGAACATTGAAAAACATGGATCACCTTCTTGGCACTTTCTAGACCCTTCCGTTTAGCAGTATTTGGACATGTTAAATACGGCGGTGAATAAGGGTGATGTATAAAACTGTTTTAATAGTGCTAAACTTCCTGATTTTTTTTGTTTTTTTTTAAACAATCTTTAAAATAATATATTTTATTTAAATTTAAGTATATACCTGAACACTGCACGGGGTATCGTGTTCCGTGAACAGTTGTTTTATGGTGGGCTTTTGATTCAAGGTGTTGCCAGGATAAAATACAATCTCTGCAATAATACAATAGGAAGAGATAAAATGTACTTATTGTAAGCCTACTTTAACATAATAATAGTTTATTCGTCGAGTGCACAACTAATATGTTCAGTCTCAAGAAATTCATCCCATGTTGAAAAATATATTGAATGCAATGCATTTTTGGCTTTGCTGATAACGGTGGATACTCAACGACGTGAAGATAAAGACGATCACTTGGTTTTATAATGATCATCCGACCTTTGGTATATTATGACAAAAGCCCTAGAAGACGCACAAGCAATTTCTTTAAGCCTATTGTCCAATTGCTGAACTTCATGCAAATACAGGATAAGCTGTTGAACAACTCGCTTTCTGATATTTTATTGAATATTTTTGCAATTCTTGCATCACTTGATTGTTGAAACCTTTTTCCTGTGAAGCTTTGTTTTGTTTTTCTGTTTTTTTCTTTTAAAAATAATGTATGTATGTATTAAAGTAGCTTAAAGTAGCTGAATTTATCCGTCCGTCCGTCCCTCTGTTTGTCACACTTTTTTTTTTCCACTGGGACATCGTTACATATAGTGTTGACTGTCTGATGTCCGTAGGCGACGGGTTGAATGCCAGACGTTCGGCGTTTGGATGACGAGTTAGTAAGACGGTGGTTCATTAAGACGGCGTTACATCTGCGACATCATTACGGCGTTACATCTCGTGCAGGCCTTTACATCGGCGTATTATTCATGACTCAGTGAGAATTACATTTTGCTACTTAAAAAAAAACAAACAAAACGACGTAACGTCTGATTCCAGGGAACATAAAACAAATTCATAATATTAGTTTTTTTTGGTGAATAAGTGTGCGTACTACTGAAGTTAACGCTGGGTTCTTAGCAGTAAACAAAATGTTTCTAGAATAAAAATTTTTTTGAAAATATTGACTGTGCTATGTACAAGTTATGTTGTTCAGCTGCCGTCGGTGAAGCGATGGATTCAATGTGAGCGTGATGAAAAGGATAACCGCGCACTTCGATAATTATTCTTTTGTTTTCTGCAGATGTGATTCATTGTACTGGCTTTGAGCATCGGTGTTCAAATATTTTAGGACATCATCATATTATGTATGGGGAAGTGAAAAGCAAAGTTTTTTTGACCGCTGCAAAGGGATATATCGATGTCTGAAACGGTGCTGATGTCGATGTTGACTTAAAATTTTGCAGGTCCATCTGACCATTCGAACAACTTCCCTTTCCGAGCAATGCCATGTGGAAATTTCAACCATATTTTTTCCCCTCTTTTTATTTTTCTTTTCAATCGTGCCCCCTTCTCCTTATATTTCTCAAAATTTTTATTTATTTATTTATTAACTCCCTCATTCAAATTAACATAATGCATTTGCAAAAAATCTTTTGTATCGACGTGCATGCGTATGCTGTGAAGAATGCTCAGAAAAGGTCGACCTTGGAGTCGCAGGATAGCGGAGTTGGCAGTGTACTCACATTTGAACTTTCTGACTGTTGATCCAATTACTGATTTGGTCAAATGTATTTGACAACAATTACTTTGCATCTCGGAGCACGCCGCCCTTCACATCGGCATTTAAAAACTGAGTGTCCTTTCTACAGGGTGGCCTGAAAGTCGCTGTACCCCTCCCCAGTAAAGCATTTTTTCTTAAACTTTTAATGTGCAGATTTTATTGTGCAGGACTTATAATAATAAATAAATAATTATAAATGAGCGTTGCTGCGGGGGGGGGGGGTGGGTGGAGGGAAGGGACTTAGGGAGGGAGGTGTGAGAAATTTACAGGGAGGGTAAAGCAATTAATGGTGAGAGTGGTGGGCTTGGAATCTTCGGATCCTGAGTTGAAATCCCACTTGGCTGTTGAATTAATACCAGGTGGGTTGACTCTGCCCGTCATCCTTCCGAGGTCGGCAAAAATGAGTACCAGCTTGCTGGTATACTGTGTCGGAGTGGCGACCCGTCCAGGATTGTGTCCAATAGCCAAGGAGACTTCCTTAAGCAGCAGCAACGCTGGTTACTGTGTTGCAAGCATAATTGCTTGCATTCCGTCATATCCTGATGTAGTCATGTTACTTTTACGCTTCTCGTTGAAACACTCATTTGAAACCATTAGGTCAATTTGATAGCATTTGTGGCAGATTATGACGAGGTGTTTTCACATTGTGTATTATTGGCCGCACTTTAGGCCACCAGTGGCTTCTAGTGGATCGTGGGCCGCACAATGAAGAACAGGGGCTCTAGAGTGGCTATCTCAGAGGGGAAGATGGGTTTTCAGAGGAGATCCAAGCAGGAGTGGAGGGTGTGAAGAAGCTCCTCAAAAATACTACAAGGGCACTTGGGAGAACGAATACCTCCACCACGTAACGCCTGATCCACGAGAACATATCGGGCCCAATACATTTTTGAAATATCTTGCGGTAAAGTACTATATCATGTTTGGCCTCATCTCTCAATGGTGAAGAATCACTTTAAAAATTAAAAAAATTCTCGTATCCGTATCCGGATCCGGATTCGGATCTTAACCAAAATCGAATCAGTTCGTCCTTGTCAAACACCCAACTTGTGCACAAAATTTCATCCGGATCAGTTTACAACTTTTTGAGATATCCTGTACACAGACAGACAAACAAACAAACAGACAGAAAGGGGTGAACATATCACCTCCTTCACCTTCGGTGGTGGAGGTAATAAGATAAACTAGAAAGCATCTGAAAATGCAAAGCCCGTCCACGTCCGTTTTGTACTCGAACTGAACTTGATGAAAACGACAGTTAAAAACAATTGTCCATTTTATTCATTGTGTTCTCCACAATCTCATAATAAAGGTTTGTTGAAGACAGATTGGGGAAAATGTTGGCAGATGCAATTTAACCCGAACAAATGTGAGGTGCTGGGGATGGGTGGGAACAATGACAATGGAGATTACGTCTTGTAGCGTATCACACAGGAGAAGGACCTGGGAGTGGTGATAGATACGAGACGTAAGCAGACGGCACAATGCCAGGCATCTGTAGGTAAAGCAATTAGGGTTTTAGGTTGTATTATTCTTCTTCTCCTCCTCTTCCCTTGATAAGGGGTGAGGTCCAATGGCACCAAGCTTCTGCCCTGCCACGACCACGACACTCCTCAATCTCCCTCTGTCCTCAGCCAACTCTCACCCATCTCAACCGCAGTCTAACTCTTTTCCTCCCCCTTGCTTCCTCAACCGATCCGCTCTCTTTGCCATTCTCTCTTCCCCCATCTGCACCAAGTGTCCAGCCCATCTCAGCCGGCATTTCACCAATCTCTCCTCCAAGCTCATCTGCACACCAATCTCCTCCCTCAGTTCATCCATCCTTCTTCTCTCCACCCTCTTCACTCCTGCAATCCTCCTGACCCAGTTGTTCTCGCAAACCTGCAGCCTCTGTTGTTGACTCTCCGTCGGTGCAACCGGCTCCAGACCGTAAAGGTAGCCCGGTGCTACACACGGCATCAGAACCTTCCCTTTCAATTTTCTTCATATCTTTCTCTCTTGCATTACTCCGTCCACCCTCCTCCATGCATTCGCACCCACCTGAATCCTCCTCCGCACCTCTGCCTTGGTTGGACTAACCATCCCCGGTCACTGTTCTCCCCAGATACTTGAACCTATTTCTCCGTCCGATCTCCTTCCCCTCGAACCTGATATTCATTTCTTCTCTCTGCTGCCCGAGTTTATAGCTGTGTTCGGATTCGGACCGAGGCTAAACAGCTGAGAGGCGTGTATGCTTACCTCTAGTCTAGGCTATCCTGCCAGCTCAGCTTCATGAGTTATTTGCTGAACCATGAATTCCAAAAGCCCTTCACCCTTTTCAGTATCGTTTTGTTGTTGCTAAGGGTAGGTAACGGTTGAAGATGCCTCATTTTTTTGAAAAAAAAAAAATTATGAAGAGTATTACTAAGTAATGGAAATGTGGTTATGGCAGCTACGCAGTTTACCTAACGACAGAGTTTTTAAGGTTAATGCTTGAAGGGATAAACTTGGGGGGGTCTGTCACTTCAACAAACCCACCTTATAGAAGGCTTCTGTATGGTTATCTACTTGCTAGTTAACTTGCTAGTCTGGATATCGATCTCACCCTGCAGCCGGTATCACCCGTCCTCTGTATGACCGGCCGTTTGCTCTTTGGCCTGCTCGCTCCCTTGCGCCAACTTTCTCGCTCGCATTCCCCTGCGACTTTCACTTTGATGCCCCTTGCCGGTTAAAGATCAAAAGTGTAAATTGCTGTTTCGCTTCAAGTGAAAATGCAAGAACGGGAATATAAGGAGAACGGACGAGCGAGTCGAGTTTAAATCGTGGATGATGGAAAATTGCAATGATTTATATCCGATGACAAAATGTTTCCATTTGCCGGTAGTGACTGCGTAGAGTTGCTTTTCTGCTTGCACGCTGAAATGCACCCACACTCGAACGTTTTGGGTAAACAGCAACGGCTTATTTTTGGAAATCATAACAAAAAAAAAGATCACATGAAGGTGATCATTTTGCTTTCGATGAAAAAAAAAACCGTCAACATTGATTTCGAGACTCATCAGACGGCGTTCAGGAAAAGGGTTTAAGGAGCCAAATCGTCCAATTGTACGTCGATCGGAAGCTCACCGACTTGGGAGATGCGAGGTGGTAAATAATAACGTTGTTCCCATATCGTATGTTTGCTGTTTACCCAGTTATCCAAATACGGTGTTTTTCGAACAAATTCAGTGAACAATGAATGCCCAGTGCCCGTATTTGAGCACCGACTGCCGGTGGAGTTTGGCGTCGGTCAAGCGTGACCGGTTTGCGTGCCTCTCTCCCCTGGGCGTATGTCAAGACTGAGTGACTCATTGGGCACTTTTGGGAATGACTGCACGTCTGTCAGATTTAGCCATTCGACACCGTCCAGGGCCGGGCAGGCCGCGGATCTTGCCGCGGTTCTAGGGATGGTTTAAGGATTTGATTGCGGTGAGAATTAGAGAAATCTGAATATGCGGCGGTTAGTTGGACAACTTCGTTACAGGTTTTTGTTTGACTGGGAATGTCTGTGTTGTTTATTTATTTTTCACCCCATTGTGATAGACGCCTACTAATGGTGAAACCGGATTGCAGGTTGGAAGGGAACGTTCGGACGCTTGTTGATTGGTTGTACAGTGAAGTTTCGTCGGTGGTGCTTTACTCATCTGTAGCGGTTGTTTTATGAGCTTTTCCAAAAACCCTTTTTTGTTCCTCGTCTTCAGCATCGGATTCAATTCCTTCTTCTGTTTTTTTTTTTTTTTTTTTTGCGAACGGAGCAAGATGTTCTTTTTCTAATGATGTTTTTTTTGTCTTCTCGTTTTCATTCCTGCAATTCCTTGTTGGGTGTTTTCCAACTGTGCCTTTATCCCTGCGGTTGTTCTTTCAAGATCTGTTTATTAAACAATTTATATTTGTGGTCATTGTGCAAGGGGGGAAAATTAATTTTTCAGAAAACCAGACAGTTTGGCTGGCCATCAAAACGAGGAACTGGCCCGACAGAGTTTTTAACTGGCACACATACTGTAAATACAGGCATTTTATTTCTGTGCTAATGAGATAAACTGCTAACATATAAATATCTCATATACATTGCATTTTATTTTGGCAAACTACGAGGGCATGTTGAAAGGGAAGGCCTCCTATTGGTTTTCTCCAAAACAGGTAAACATATTCAAATGAAACAAAGACAGATGCTGACATCAATCTTTATTCTATCATGATGCTGATTTATTTCTCAATATAATCACCACCGTGGTCAACACATTTCTACCAACATTCAAGTAGTTTTTCTGTCTCAGCCATGGCTACATGATGATGATGATGATGATGATGATGATGATGATGATGATGAGTTTTGTGATGCGATATCAACGATAGAAATGTGTGTCCTACTGACTTAACCAGCACTTCACAGCGGCCTCGATATCATCTTTAGAAGGGAATTGTTCTCCACGAAGGCATTCCTTAAGTTTGGGGAAGAGATGAAAATCTGATGGAGCCCAGTCGGGGTTGGCGATGATTTGTGGCGGTACTCCATTGACCGTCTCTTACACTCAGGATCATAATTGTGTACTCAATTGTCATCTCCAGTCAGTCATCCCAACTCTCACCTCCAGTCATCTCATCTCAAGTCAGTCAACCCAACTCTCAACTCCAGTCATCTCATCTCTAGTCAGTCATCCCAACTCTCATCTCCTGTTATATAATTTCCAGTCAGGCATCGCAACTCTTACTTCCAGTCATCTCATCTCCAGTCAGTCGTCCCAACTCTCACCTCCAGTCATCTCATCTCTAGTCAGTCATCCCAACTCTCACCTCCAGTCATCTCATCTCTAGTCAGTCATCCCAACTCTCATCTCCTGTTATATAATTTCCAGTCAGGCACCCCAACTCTTACCTCCAGTCATCTCATCCCCAGTCAGTCACCCCAACTCTCATCTCCAGTCATCTCATCTCTAGTCAGTCATCCCACCTCATCTCCAGTCAGTCATCGCAACTCTCACCTCCAATCATCTCATCTCCAGTCATCTCATCTCTAGTCAGTCATCCCACCTCATCTCCAGTCAGTCATCGCAACTCTCACCTCCAATCATCTCATCTCCAGTCAGTCAACCCAACTCTCATCTCCTGTTATCTCATCTGCAGTCAGTCATGCCAATAATCCAAACTCTCATCTCCAGTCATTCTATCTCCAGTCAGTCATCCCAACTTTCATCTCCAGTCATCTCATCCCAGTCATCATGCCAATAATCCAAACTCTCATCTCCTGTTATCTCATTTCCAGTCAGTCATGCCAATAATCCAAACTCTCATCTCCAGTCAGTCATGCCAATAATCCAAATCTCATCTCCAGTCATCTCATCTCCAGTCAGTCATCCCAACTTTCATCTCATCTCCCAGTCATTGCCAATAATCCAAACTCTCATCTCCTGTTATCTCATTTCCAGTCAGTCATCCCAACTCTCACCTCCAGGCATCTCCAGTCATCTCATCTCCAGTCAGTCACCCCAACTTTCATCTCCAGTCATCTCATCTCTAGTCAGTCATCCCACCTCATCTCCAGTCAGTCATCGCAACTCTCACCTCGCAATCATCTCATGTCCAGTCGTTCAACCCAAACTCTCATCTCCTGTTATCTCATCTGCAGTCAGTCATGCCAATAATCCAAACTCTCATCTCCAGTCATCTCATCTCCAGTCAGTCATCGCAACTTTCATCTCCAGTCAGTCATGCCAATAATCCAAACTCTCA
>CM068961.1:120350915-120361069 GCA_035128595.1 Eptatretus atami
CACATGTTTTACGCCGGATGCCCTTCCTGACGCAACCCTGGTCGCCTCTTACGACACAGGGATATTATAATTAAAATGGGTATACTGCACAAATAAATATGTGGATAAGGGTATACAAAATGCTATTAATAAAACAGACGTACCCAAGCAGTCGATAGACACACGTGGTGATGAGAGGGCACCAAAACTTGTTTACAAAGAGAGAAATAACCTACTATAGGACCAAAAATAAAGACCGAGACTCGCATGACAATGGGAAACGAGTGAAGACTTGAGCAAGGCATGAGCTGGTTCTGGGTCCGGTATGGCTGGTGCAGCACAGGGCTCGTGCTGCACAAGGCTGGTGTGACTGGCGATGAGGAGTGTTCTGGTGAGAAAGAGAGGGATTCTGCCTCTCCAAAAAAACACCATCTCCGATCTGTTCACCACCATCTCAGATTGCCCCCAATCAAAAACCATTAACTTTTCTACCCTCGTTAAGCCCACCTCAATCCCTCCTCCTTCCAAATTTCCAGTTCTCCAAACAGTCCATAATGTTGCCTTCAAAATCATGTCACGATTTTCGGTGCTTTCCTGCCCAAGTCATTTACCCGGCCTCTCTCAAAAACAGGAGGCTTCACACAACAAACTTACTCTATGCTGTGTTAAAGTTAACACTCACTGCCTCCTCAGTACTGAACGCATTTTGCAATATGACTTATCGTAAGTATCTCTACACAAATAGCTACAACAAGAGGAATCTACACTGTGTGTTCACACAGTCGATACTATTCTTAACATGATCTATGGGTCCCCCCCCTACCCCCTACTCCATCCACATGACAATACTATATAAAATTTGAGAAGTGTCTGTCTGGTTTTTTTTGTGGGGTCTTTGTTTGTTTATTGGACTTTTTATTTGTGGGTTTGGTTGTTTGAGTATTTGTTTGTTTGTGGGTTTGTTTGTTTGTGGGTTTGTTTGTTTCTTGGGATCCTAGGGTCCTGAGTTCAAATCCCGCTCAGCCATTTAATTAATACCAGGTCTGGCTAAGTCAGCCTGTCATCCTTCCGAGGTCGGAAAAATGAGTACCAGCTTGCTGGGATGATTGAGCCATTCGAGTATCCCGTGTCGGAGTGGCGACTCGTCCAGGATTGTGCCCAATAGCCCAGGGGACTGCTTACGCAGCACCGACGCTCTGCACAGAGTATGGTCCCAGTGGATTTGGAATGGATGTTTGTTTGTTTATAGGTTTGTGGGTTTGTGGGTTGGTTTGTTTGTGGGTATTTTTTGTTTGTGGGTAGGTTGGTTTGTTTGTATGTTTATGGGTATGTTTGTTTGTTGGTGGGTTTATTTGTTTATAGGTTTGCTTGTTTGTGCGTTTATTTGTTTGTTTGTTTGAGCATTTTTTGTTTGTTTGTTACCTCCACCACCGAAGGTCAGTGAAGGTAATGTTTTCACCCTTGTCTGTCTGTTTGGCTGGATATCTCAAAAAGTTACAGATAGATTCGGATAAAACTTGATGGATGAGTTGGGTCGGTGACAAGAACAATCCGATTTGATTTTGGTTAAGGCCCGGATGCAGATCTGGCCTTTTGGTGGAATATGAAACGTAAACTGTTCGTCCTGGTCACCTCCACCACCGAAGGTGGACGGAGGTTATGTTTCACCCCAGTTTGTTTGTCTGTAAGTATGATATCTCAAAATGTTATCGACGGATACGGACAAAATTGGATAGACAGGTTGGGTGAGTGACAAGGACGAATTTATTAGGTTTTGGTGAAGATGCATATCCAGATCCGGATCCTCAAAATTTGAAAGTGATTTTTAGCTGCGTCTCGTGTAGCGAACGCTGGCTTTAAGAGAGCTCCGCGTTGTTGTTGTTGTTGTTGTTGTTGTTGTTCTTCTTCTTCTTCTTCTGACAAAACCTTTAGGACGCGGCTCTTTTATATACAGGATCCGGATCTCCTTAAATACTAAACACCTGTACACATCCTCGCATTGAGGGTGCCTTTTGAGAGCGTCTATCATGAATTTTAAATATATTCGGACATTTGCTTTAAAGTTTCGAAAAGTTCACGTTACTATTTAAAGATTATTCCATTGAATGTATTGTAATTTCGTAAATACACGATTTTCTCGTCATGAACGAGGAGCCTCCATGACTGGTCTCGCTATTGGCTCCATCAAGGCACGTGACGAAATATCGGAAGTTGTTGTTGTTATTGTGATCAAAATGCTGATGTTTAGACTTTCTGTAATGAATTTTTAGCCGCGTCGCGTTGCGAACGCTGGCGCCAAGAGAGCTCCGCGTTGTTGTTGTTGTTGTTGTTGTTGTTCTTCTTCTTCTTCTGGTGAAGACAAAACCTTTAGGACGCGGCTCTTGGACACATTTGTCCTTGTTCACCATTGAGAGATGGGGCCAAAAATTATGTATAGCATGTTATCTCAAAAAGGTTGTGGACGACTTGTGACAAAACGAGGTGGAATAGTTGGTTAGGTGACAAGAACAAGCCGATTCGATTTTGGTTAAGGTCCGGAGTCAGATCCGGACCTATCAGTGGGATACAAAACGTAAACGGTTCAGCCTGGCGGAGGTATGCGCTCTCCCGAGTGCCGTTCTAGTTTGTTTGCTTGTTTGCCATCTATGAATTACTAAACCGTTGGCCGGAATGACTCACTCAAGGGGGGCAATTATCACATTCTTCTGTTTTTACGAGTTCACATGAACATCAGTCCTTGACAGTGCTCTTTTGATATTGAGGAATTCCTTCTTGTATAATCACAACATTTTGACAAGTGCACTTTTCCTTAAAATGTTTGTCAAAATAACACGTTCACCCAGGCTCAAAGGCCAAAAAATGCATAATCATACAAAAAACAACTACACTTGACCTTAAAGTGAAAATGCATGGTCGTACAAGAAACACTTGCCAGTTTTAGCCTTTAGGCAACCGCAGGAAGTGTCAATGCGAAACTTGTGAAAAAAAAAAACGACAAAGTCAAAGGACACATTTATGCAAGGGTGTTGAAAACGCTCCCCAGGCATTTCCCACGATCAGACCAAAGCATCATGTGCCTTTTGCTATAACAACACATATGGGTAATTGGTCTCTCTTGTTTTTTTGTTTCTTTTACATTTCTCGCAAGGAAGCCAAAGAACAAGGCCTGTTACTCTGGCATCTCTGGGTTTTTTTTTAATTTTCTTCTGCCTCTCCTCCGGTCAAGCTCCCTCAGTTGTATCAGCGTTCTGGTCTTCCTCAGCTCCTCCAATAATACGCACACGTTCTTCGAGTAACGCACACCTGATTAAACTTCGCCGAATCCCAGGCTTCCTGCACACCTGCACTCTTTTGTTCCTCCTTTCTCCCATTTGTCGAACTGCTTCCCAAAGATGGTGCAATCGTACTCTTCTCTCTACGTCTTTAAGCAGGCGGTACACCACCACCTCGTGTCATCCCCCATCCCTACCTGCAATGTTTTGTACCGCCATTAACCCCAACTAACCCATCGCTCTTGCTTGCAGTTTTACTGCTTTTCCTCCCCTCCCCTCCACCTCCCCTGTGACCCAGACGGATCTCTGTGATCAATCCGGTGACTTTTTACCCTCCGTCACCTCACCTTTCGATGAGCCTCGATCTTGTTCAGAGGAAAAAAAAACCCCCCACAAATGTCTTCCCTGGTAAAGGAAGAAAGAGACAAAATTAGAGAAAAAGTGCTATTAGAAAAGAGAAGCTAGAAAACAATTACGGTAAGTGAAGAAAGGCCAATAAAGAAAAGATTGTTTTACGAACCCTGCATATCACGAGCATAATGAGCGGATAATTAGCGCTTCCGAGGAAGAAGCATCCCAGGAGATGGGAATTTAATGCTTCCATGGCCTAGCCTGTGCATGTCCCTTTGTCCTTGGATTGAAATAATTCCTTGAAATTACTTGGATTGAAATATTGAAAGGAATGAAACAATACTTCCTTTTCATGTTCACGTCCACATCAGAATGATGTTACTATTCTTACTAACACGTGGCTGTCTGTAATCTGTAGGATATGGGAGGGGGTAATATTATCCATCAACAGTCACACAAGTCCTTCCATTTATTGGGTTCTGCAGGCTTCCGCCGTGTTATTCACACAATTTCTTTTGCAAAGCATCCTTTGTATCGAGCAGTCTCCGGAGGCCTGTATTTTTTTCACCATGACAACAATGGAAGGTTTGATTGTGACTGCATTTTCATGGATTCATCTGAAATGACAAAGTTGTTCCAACTTCAGGTTATTTTTTTTCTCTTTGGTACTTCTTCCAGTCTTACGAAAGATGGTTTCACCGTTCGGCGTGAATTCGTATCGGTGTGGGTCGAGTCTGGCGAAAGAAGAAATTCCGTTTTCACCACCTCGATCCGTTTTATCGACGGAGCATCCGTCAGTTGCATAAACTTGCGGTCATTTCAATTTGCAATCAAGGCAAGATGGTTTATTAATAAATTATGCCCAGGATGTCGAGTCAGGCGAGAAGACAATTTGGTCAACAAGGGGATTTGGATGGAAGGAGTCAGATATATCATCTTATAATCCTGTTTGTGACATGTGAGATGCATTCCAATTAATTAACCTTTCTAATTAGATCATTGGCTCAGTTTTGTGCAGTGTTTGAGTTTCCTGCAAGCAAACTGAACTCTCTCGGTTCAGTTCTGTTTACCTCCACCACCGAAAGTGAAAGGAGGTGATGTTTTCACCCCTCTCTGTCTGTTTGCTTGTTTGTCTGTCTATTTGCAGGATATCTCTAAAAGTTGTAGATGGATCCGGATGAAATTTGGTGGGCAGGTTGGGTGGGTGACTAGGACGAACTGATTCGATTTTGGTGAAGATCCGGATGCGACTACTGGAATGTTTTAAGTGATTCCTCACCATTGAGAGATACGGCCAAAAACTATATATAGCATGATATCTCAGAAAGTTGTGGACGGATTCGGACGAAACTTGGTGGACACGCTGGTGTGTGACAAGGAAGAATTGATTCCATTTTGGTGAAGATTCGGATCCAGATTCGGATAGAGGAGTTTTTTTTTAATTTTTAATGTGTTTCTTCACCATTTGAGAGAAAGGACAAAAACGACATATCGGACGATATTTAATAAATGTATTGGGCTCAATCTGTTCTACGAGATCAGGCATTGCATGGCATAGGTATGCACTCTACTGAGTACCCTTCTCTACCTCCTTCACCAAACCTGGAAGGAGGTTCTGTTTTCACCCGTCTGTCTGTTTTTTGATATCGAGATCGAAATATGGGTAAAAGAATATCAACGACGTAAATATACCATCAGAGATGGGGAATCCCCCGCCATTGAATGAAAAAGGTCATACATATTCCAGTAATGAGGGAGGTTGAATTGGAAACAAGACACCATTTGGTCATCATCTCGAAAAAGTTCCCCAGGGGAGAACGTAGTAACCAAAAATAATTGAAATCAGATTAGCAGTTTTCCATTTATAACAAAAAACATTTTTTTTTAAGATGGCCGCCCCAGTCAGCCATCTTGGATCCGGCCACGCCCAAAATCAATAGGGTTCTTCCTTTTCAGGTGGTTCATGTGTGACCCAAATTTCAAATCGATATGCGAACAGTTTATGAGTTATCGCACTCACAGCTATAAATGTTGACGCCCGGACGGACGGACAGCCGGACGACCTGGGTGACAACAATATCCCCCTTCCGCCACACGGCGGGGGATAAAAACCCATCTGGAAGTCCAAGGGAGGTGGTGTATTGGGGGCACGTCTTCTCTGTAAGGCTGGCAGTTCGAATTTGCTTTCCAGTTTTTGATAAATTTGTGTTGACCTACCCTTCCAGCTATAACTGATAACAATATACATATATATATATATATATAACTAAAACTCTCATCTTGTATGTATGTATGTATGTATGTTCCCGAAATACAGCCAAAACGGTACACGATAGCGCCGAATTTTTTGGCCCACCTTACTCACCGTTCTCCTGCGGTGTGCAGTATCACGTTTCATTAAAATCGGGCAACGAAAAAATTATTAAAAAATCAATTCCCAATTCAGTCAAGTACTCTTCGGGAGAATTGATCAATGCAAACAACCTCAGCGATATAGTTCGCTGGAGCTATCTTTTATATTTGTTGAAATGATTTTGTTCATCAACTGCTGTCACAACGGGAACCCAACGGGTTCACGGGTCATCTTAGTATATATACATATATATGTATATATATAAAAATATATATATATATATATATATATATATATATAAATTTGGGCTCAGTTCCTTTTTATTTATCCGTGTTAGGTTCTGACTTTTGATTTACAGTATATACTAAGTCAAAGCACAAAATATATTTGGCGACCTCCCCCACCTACCCTCACCCCCCCCCACCCCCACCAGCACCATCCACCCCATCCCACTTCCATAACCCGGAGAATGCAGGCGTGGTCATAGATGCCTATGCCTCTGCAGCAACGTGCGGTGAGGTGTGCGAAGCGCTAGTATATGTAATATTCCTCAGCATTGTTAAATAACGAGCCATTGTATGCATTCATCTCATTTCCTGCTCATGGATGTAATACTTGCTCCTGTGTACAATCTCAACACCAACACACAGAAGAAGCCAAAACGCTCCCAACTCTCATTGAAAGAGATGCTTCAGATGGCAGCTGAAATTGCTGATGGCATGGCATACCTCAACGCCAAGAAGTTCGTCCACAGGGACCTGGCTGCCCGCAACTGCATGGTTGCCGAAGATTTCACAGTTAAGATAGGAGGTAAGGAGTCCTTGCACAAACTTTTGTTTTCTAGTTTTGCATCTCACCGTTGTCCTGTTAGTCGTGCATCTTAGAAATGTCTGGAAATTACTTTACGATTGAGAATCGAATGATTGTTCTACTCTGGCATTCAAAAAGCATATTGATTTGTTTGTCGCTGCTGCAAGAGAAGAACAACCACAAGCTTCGTGACCTGGGCATACCTTTATGTTTAACGGCACTGTGCACAGTTTCCATATTTTAACTTGATCACCACTATGTTGTTGCAGAGCTGGCGAGATAGCTTACCTGTCCAGCCTGGGCTCGAATTTTGAGCCAACTCTAAACTGTCAATCTGGTGCAGTTTCGCATGCAGGGCGATGCATCAATGTGTGCGCCGTCCATCGGAAGGACGTTTAGCCAGAAGAGCCATCTACCAGGCTGTCGGTGGACATTAAAATTCTTGGCTGTCTTTCTCCATGGGTAGTTGAGCTCTTGCCGACATATTGGCCAATATGCTGCTCTGATTGACTGCGAGAAACATAGCATAACCCTTGCCAAGAGACTGCGTTTGCAGTGCCAACGCCATGTGAAGAGTATAATACGATGATGATGATGATGATGATGATGATGATGATGTTCTCATTTATGAGCGAAGCTCCCCATTGCACTTCAAGCAAAGGGGTGAACGACAAATTCCTGGAAATCAGATCACATGCATTTTGTGGAACATTCATTGAATAGTTTCAAACATTAAAGCACTTGGACACTTCCTTCTTGTTGTTTTTTTCTTCAACAAATGCAAACAATGAGGTGGCTATTAGTGAAACAAGAGTGAAGCAAAGAACAGTAATAAACTATAACGGCACTCTGTAGAGCGCATACCTCTGCCATGCTGAACAGTTTATGTTTGGTATCACACTGATAGGCCTTGACTGCATCCGGACCTTCACCAAGATCTAATCGGCTTGTTCTTGTCACACATCCAACTCATCCACCAAGTGTCGTCCTAATCCGTCCGCAACTTTTTGATATATCATGCCACATATCGTTTTTGGCCTTATCTCTCAAAGGTGAAGAATCACTTTAAAAATAATTGGATCCGTATCCGGATATTTACCAAAATCAAATCAAATTGTGCTTGTCACACGCCCAACCTGTCCACCAAGTGTCGTCCAAATCCGTCCGAAACTTTGAGATGTCCTGCTCACAGACGGACAATCGGGGATGAATACATAACCTCCGTCCACCATCGGTGGTAATTATTTGCAGTAAAAGTTTATTATTGACATTTGCTGTCACGTGGGAGATATTTCTGTTAAATTGTTAATTGAAGGCAATAGCATCAAACACTTGGTAGACTGAAGTGTGTAAAAGTAAAATGGTTCTGTCATGCTTTCAAGAAAACCTACCCTTGTTTCTTGCCGATTCGAATGTGTATCAATTGATGGCAGCTGTAAAAACATTTTTTTTAACACCTGTTCTTTATCCTTATACATTTGTTTGATAAAAGTTAAACTTTATACTGACAAAAAGCTCAAATTTCTTGAATTAATAGGTGTCTTTGCACCATCTTCGTTTTCTTGTCTTATTCAACAAACTGTTAGTATCGCTACCCAAACCGCATTCAATATGGCAGATACCTTCAATACCCATAAAGCCAACATTATTGTACACCGCCCCTCCCTATTCCTTCTCCAGGCGCTGCACGACGTCATCACCGGGCACCGAAGGCTCCCCGGCGATGACGCGCGCCGGAAGGGCGTACTCAGTTTTCACTCCATTTGTTTGTTTTCTTGTTTGTTTGTCCAGGCGATATCTCAACCATCCTTTGAGCTAGGAAGCTGAAATTTGGGGACAAAAGTGAAGATGTGCTTTGGCAAAAACTATATATTTTTTATTTTTTTATTAATCACCAAATTTATTAATTACTTTAATTATTACCGATTTATTAATTACTTATTTATTTTCTTTCTCATCTGGGCAATAATCTCAGGCACCTTTTGAGCTAAGAAACTGATATTTGGACATGATAGTGACCAAGTGATTTAGCTCTAAAAGGTATTTTTGATTAATTAATTAATCGATTAATTATTCATTTTTCAATGAATTACTTAATTTTCAAGAAGTTACAGATTCGGATGAAACCAGTGGCGGTTTCGGTTTGCTCTTATCTAATTGATGAATAAATGAATTATTTTACGACTGTTATTTATTTATTTTAATTATGCAATTAATCAATGAATTATGGTACACCACTCCCTCCCAATTCCATCTCCATGTTCTGTATTGCAGCATCGCCAGGCGCCGAGGGCGCCGCGGCAATGTCATACTCTGGAGGATGTTATTTATTTATTTGGCATGGGGGCGGTGTACTTTGAATGCATCTCTACTTGTTATTATTATTTCCTTCACATTGCAGTGTAAAACCATCTTTATTGTTGTGTTCTCAAATCCCTTGGCAGACTTTGGCATGACAAGAGATATTTACGAAACAGACTACTATCGAAAGGGTGGTAAAGGTCTGTTGCCTGTGCGTTGGATGTCACCAGAGTCTCTCCGGGATGGTGTCTTCACCACCTATTCGGACGTATGGTAAGGAAAAATCTGAAAAAGAAAAGTTTTTTTAATGCTTATGTTTGTTTACTTTATCACTAATACATCATCCAATCAAAATATGTTTCCTCACTGATGTAAAACTTAAGCATATTGAATGAAATGTACTGCTTCTGCATTGGGGACTTAGAAGAGTCCAGTTGGTATGTTAATTTAATTTTTTTTTAATTATAATTTTATTTTTTAAATGTTTGTTGACTTTATCAATAAAACACCATGTTTAGTTATTGATGTGAAACTTTGGCAGATTTACAGGAATTGAATGGTTTTGAGTTGGGGTCTGAAAAGACCCCGGTTGATAAGATTAGGTTGTAAAATATGTTGGTAGGGTTAGGGTTAAGCAAGCAATGCTGTCATCCCTCCTTCGCCATATTTACACAACTATTTTATGTGAAATTGCCAAAGCATTACATTTTACTTTTTCTGCTGTTCAGATAATTATATTGAGTGAAGAAAAGATTAAGGAATGTGCCGAAAGTGTAACTTCATTGAGTGCAACGAAAATAATTGACCAGCGGGATCGTCGAGAAGGCTCCCGTGGCCGTGGCTGGGTTCTCCGTGGGGAAATCTCCAGTTGGGAAGGCAAAATTAATTAAATTAAAGATCAAATTAAAAGAATGATTAGCATAACGGGAGGAATAGAACGAGTAATGCAACGGGACAAGTGAAGTTCAAGTTCAAGAGAAAAATTAAAATAAAAATTGTAATAATATTTTAATTCATTTACTCTGAAAAATTTCCATTCAATTTTTGAGGCGTCATTCTCCTCCCCCTTCCTCGGCTTCCCCTCCCCG
>CM068961.1:120365592-120385960 GCA_035128595.1 Eptatretus atami
TAGGGCAACCCCCCCTTAAATCCCTTTAGAGCCAGATTTTTCTAATGTCGTGAGCAAACTCTTCACACATGAACAAACAACTCTCATGAACAAGTGACATGAACAAAGCACGTGCGCGCGCGCACACACACACGCACGCACGCACACATTCAAACACTCTGCTTTCATGCATTCATACCAGACTTCTATAAATTAATGGATTTCTTTTTATTGCCCCAAATTAGAATGAGATCTTCTTTATATTCTTCCTTTTTTAACCCTATCATGAACCTTCCTTTTTTACCTCTTCATAATATTCATGATTCTCTTCTCATCATTTGCAATGTCTTTGTTTTTCATCTTGTTCATCCCACCATTGCTCCAGTGATGGATGCCACGATGAGAGAACCTGCGATTGTTTAACGGAGGGAGGGGTGTTTATCGAAATGGTCAAATTTATAATACTAGTACGGGCCCGTAGGGGCGGGCCCGTAGGTGCGTTAACGACGACTGGATTGGGGCATTATTTCAATTAGATTGGACCAACCGTATCATAAATGGCCATAACTTGGGAAACACCTGGGAAACATACTCAGGTCCCCAGCATCAATTGTGACGTCATATCAAACGAAGAAGAATTGTGACGCCCCCTCTCTCTCGCCCCCTCGCTCCCCCCTAGTCTCGCCTCCTCTCTCCCCCTCCTCTCTCGCCCCTCTCTCTCGCCCCCTTTCTTGCCCCCCTCTCTTGCCCCCCTCTCTCCCACTCTCTCTCCCCTCTCTCACCCCCTGTCTCACCCCTCCTCTCTCCCCCTCTCTCTCCCCCCTCTCTCACCCCTAGTCTCGCCCCTCCTCTCTCCCCCTCCTCTCTCGCCCTTCTCTCTCGCCCTTCTATCTCGCCCTCACTCCCACCCCCCCCTCACACCCCCTCTCCCGTCCCCCTCTCTCGCCCCTCTCTCTCATCCCCACTCCCACCCCCTCTCTCTCCCTCTCTTGCCCCCTCTCTCCCCTAGTCTCGCCCTTCCTTCTCCCCCCTCCTCTCTCGCCTCTCTCTCGCCCCCCACTCTCATCCTCCCCTCTCCCGTCCCCCTCTCTCGCAGATATTGGTCGACAGATAAATGTCCGTAACTTGGGGAACCGCTCGTCCGATTAATATCAAACCTCAAAAAGGCACATCCGGGTCCTCAGCAATATTCCTGGCAAGTTTCAATCAGATCGGACCGTCAATCGTGCAAAAAAAAAAAAAATACATAAACATTAATTGTGACGTCATTCGTTGACGTCATAGCACCGTGTCTTGTCATTGGTTGACAGATAAATGGCCGTAACTTGGGAACTGCTCATCCGATTAATATCAAACCTTGAAAAGGCACATCCGCGGGTCCCAGCAATATTCCTGGCAAGTTTCAATCAGATCGGACCATCAATCGTGCAAAAGAAAATAAAAATAAATAAATAAATACATAAAACATTAATTGTGACGTCATTCGTGATGTCATAGCACCATGTCTTGTCATTGTCGACAGATAAATGGCCGTAACTGGGAACTGCTCGTCCGATTAATATCAAACCTTGAAAAGGCACATCTGCGGGGCCCCGGCAATATTCCTGGCAAGTTTCAATCAGATCGGACCGGCGGTCGTCGAGAACGGCGGTCGCAGACAAACAAACAGACAGACAGACAAACACACAGAGATTGCTGGAATTATAGATGGATAATTTTTTTTTCACACATTTTTATTTAATTTTAGTTTTCACTTGATTGCATGTTATTAATATAATTTATTCCACGCCCCAAAATAGATTGCTCATTGTCATATTACATTATCCGGTGTACCGTACCGCGCATAATAAGATCATTCAATAATTTAGCCTCGAGCATCATGCATGTTGAATTCCATTTTGAGAACCCACTATCATTTGAGAACCCACTATCATTTGAGAACCCACATTTTTCTCGGAGGTAAAGAATAAATATTTGGTTTCCCCGTTATATTAATTATTTTAGATGGAATTACACACTCACACATTTCACGTACTCTTTGTCTTTGAATAGGTCTCATCGAAGGAATATAATCACTTTCTTAAGCTCAAGGTTTATCCCTTGTAATCCTCCCATTCATCAGTCATGCTTGTAAATAATTACAAGGTAGTGAACCGACATGCTGATTGTCATAGAATGCTGCCTTAGTTTGGCAGGGCATGTGAGCTGTTTGGGAGCAAGGTGAACTTATTTCATTCCAGACACCATGCAATGTCATGATACCGCTAAACCCAGAATCTCATCCAGATCTGCAGTGGGTGTGATCAATGAATTCTGTGCAGGTCCTTTGGTGTCGTGCTGTGGGAGATTACAACGCTGGCCGAGCAGCCTTACCATGGAATGTCCAATGAGCAGGTGTTGAAATATGTGATGGATGGCGGTTTACTGGACCGGCCAGATGCCTGCCCTGATCAGCTGTGAGTTGCAACACGCGTGCAGTCACATACAGATGCAAACATGTACACACACTCTCAGGGAGAGAGAGCGAGAGACAGAGACAGAGACAGACACACCACACTCTTTCAGAAGTTTTATTTACATTTCTTTTGTGGAGATGATTTGTCCTTCTGCAGCAAAACATTACATGTTTTAATGGTGTGAGGTCTCCCTAATGGGTGACCCGGATCGCTCGTGATAAACTCCCAGGATGCCGGAGCGGAGGTGTTTTGTACACGTGCAGCAAACCACGGTGCTGTGAAGCTAATTCAATGGTCAGGCCTGCATGCTGAAGCTTGGTGCACATTCCTTTTTGGGTTGTCTTTTTTTCCCCACAGGATCTAAGGCTCATCGTGGAGCTGCCATACACATTTCACACACATGGACATACAGATGAATGCACGGGACACAACACAGGACTGTTAGGTGAGCCAAAAGCAGGCACTGAGCTTGGGGGAAGTGCCATCGCTTCCTGGGGGACTCTGGGTACCAGCGACACAACAACAATGGCGCTGCCAGCCTGTGGGGATTGTCTGTACACTTAACCTTTAAAATTCTGAATGTCAAACAAGGAAACATGATGTATCATTTTTAAAATCTTGTGTATGACTCGCTGGAGTTTGAACTGCCGATTTCCCAGACGGTGTTTGCTTCCTTCTAACCTCCCTCTAACCCAGACGGTGTTTGCTCCTCTAACCCAGACGGTGTTTGCTTCCTCTAACCTCCCTCTAACCCAGACGGTGTTTGCTTCCTCTAACCTCCCTCTAACCCAGACGGTGTTTGCCTCTCTCTAACCCAACGGTGTTTGCCTCCTCAACCTCCTCTAACCCAGACGGTGTTTGCTTCCTCTAACCCCCCTCTAACCCAGATGGTGTTTGCTTCCTCTGACCCAGACAGTGTTTGCTTCCTCTAACCAGACTGTGTTTGCTCGCTCTGACCCAGACGGTGTTTGCTCCCTCTAACTCAGACTGTGTTTGCTCCCTATAACCGACTGTGTTTGCTCCTCTGACCCAGACGGTGTTTGCTCCCTCTAACTCAGACTGTGTTTGCTCGCTCTGACCCAGACGCGTGTTTGCTCCCTCTAACCCAGACGGTGTTTGCTCCTCTGACCAGACGGTGTTTGCTCCCTCTAACTCAGACTGTGTTGCTCGCTCTGACCAGACGGTGTTTGCTCCTCTAACCTCCCTCTAACCCAGATCATGTTTGCTTCCTCTGACCAGACGGTGTTTGCTTCCTCTGACCCAGACGGTGTTTGCTCCCTCTAACCCAGACGGTGTTTGCTTCCTCTGACCCAGACGGTGTTTGCTTTCTCTGACCCAGACGGTGTTTGCTCCCTCTAACTCAGACTGTGTTTGCTCGCTCTGACCCAGACGGTGTTTGCTCCCTCTAACCAGACGGTGTTTGCTCCTCTAACCCAGACGGTTGTTTGCTCCCTCTACCCAGACTGTGTGCTCCCTCTAACCCGGTGTTTGCTCCTCCTAACCCAGACCGTGTTTTGCTCCCTCTAAAACCCAGACGGTGTTGCCTCCCTCTAACCCAGATGGTGTTTGCTCCCTCTAACCCAGACGGTGTTTGCTCCCTCTAACCAGACGGTATTTGCTCCCTCTAACCTCCCCTCTACCCAGACGGTGTTTGCTCCCTCTAACCTCCCTCTAACCCAGACGGTGTTTGCTCCCTCTAACCTCCCTCCAACCCAGACGGTATTTGCTCCCTCTAACCTCCCTCTAACCCAGATGGTGTTTGCTCCCTCTAACCTCCCTCTAACCCAGACGGTGTTTGCTCCATCTAACCATTAACACCACAGAGTGGGTTCAGTTTTTATTGAATTTTGCCAGAGGGCAAATCCACGGCCCAAGCCACAGCGACAGTGATTTTAAATAATTGGTTTAATAAATATTCAAATGGGATGGGGGGCCTGGCAACAATAATCAGTATGACTATAGTTGAAAAAGGGGAGGGAGATGGCGCATGCGTCTGTCTTGCTTATCTGAAGGCAGATGGACTGATTGGCTATCTTAATCCAAGGTCTTAGTCACACCAGACTCATACGGGGAACACAAGGCCATGAACGTGAAGACATATTTGGAGGTAAAGAGGGGCTGCTTTTCTTGAGGGACGAGGATTTTTGGCACGAGTGTACATTGACCGGAGTTGCAGGCGGATGGTTCAGTAACTTCTGCTGCAGCTGCCACTTTCAACTGCACTCTGCACTATCTGTTGGCACTCAATGCCTTCTCTGGAACATCCCTTAACTGGCCCTTTCTCAGCGCTTCTGCACTCTGCGGCTGACACTCGAACTCTCCACTGGACCAGAACTGAGAAGCCTGAATGCCTCATTTCTGTGTTTGCTTCCAAATATTGTGTCCGCAACCCCTCACTTTCGGTACCCATCCTTCCCTGTCATTCCAAACTGCTCTTGGACCCCGTGTTATGCACCTGAGGAGACGGAGAAGGTTCTTTGAATCCTCGACTCTGACTCTGCTACTGGATTGGACGTCATCAGCTCATGTGTCCTAAAAACCTGCTCTGCTGCTCTTACACATCCTCTCTCTCTCTGCCCTTTTCACCCTGCCATTTACCCAAGGTCATCTTCAATCTGATTGGAAATCCACCAACCTCACAGCATTACATAAAAAGGTGCATAAACTGATCCTCTCAACTACAGACCAATTGGCTACCTTCCAATCACCAGCAAGGTCATGGAATCCATCATTGCAGTTGATAAGAAATCCTTCCTTTTCTCCAACATCCCCATCTCAGATCACCAATTTGGTTTCAGACCTGGTCACTCTACCGTGGACATTCTGCTTCCACTCACCCAACAATGGATGGAGGCCCTCAATATCAGACACGAGATCAGGGGGACGTCTCTCTGGGCATTTCTCGTGCTTTTGATGCAGTCTGGTATCTTGCCTTACTCTCCAAACTCTCTGCATATGGCATCCCAGGCCAACTCCACTTCCTGACCTCTCTACTCTCGTAGCCAACGTGCGGCTCTCAACGGAATCCTTTCATCTCCTCTCCCTGTCAAAACTGGAGTACCTCAAGGCAGTGTTCTGGGTCCAGTCCTATTCCTGATCTTCATAAATGATCTCTCTGACTCTCTGGAAAATCCTCTTTATCTATTTGCTGATGACTCCACCTTCTGCCGTGACATCCTTCATCCTTCAGACAGGCAGGCTGCAGCTGCTTCCCTCTCTTCAGTCCTTGAAAAAAAAATCACAAGCTGGTCCAACACTTGGAATATGTTTTTCAATCCTGACAAACATCACACTTTCACGATCTTTCTGTTTTGGTCTTCTGTCTACTTTCTTCACAATCTTCTTGAGGAGGTTCAACCATTCAAACTCCTGAGTCTCACTATCGGCTCTGATCTTTCTTGGGCAAACCACATTTCAAGATTGGCCTCTAAAGCCAGCCGTCGACTGGGCATCCTCCCTCGAACAAAGACTTTCCTTGCACACCTGAACTTGGAGTACTGCAGCTTGATGGAGAGCTGCAAAAATGTATACAAAAAAAAGGTCTTCGCCCCTCTGGCTTCGCCCCCCCCCAATATCCTGAAGATTATGCATGACACCAAACTCTATGTTACCAAAAAATAGTTTGTTAGTTTGCTTTAAAAAAAACTTTATAAAATGAATCTCAGGCTCCTGGTGATGCTTTCTTCTCTATACCGTATATCAGATGTTATCTTATCTAATAAATAATTTTAAGTTAGTGCATTTGTTTGCTACTCTTTCACGGCCAAAGCAATAACACCTGGGTGCCCAAAATTTTGGTTGTGGGTACTTTAGAATCTGGACAAGGTTCGAAGCTACCACACATTGGCCTTGCAGGCTTTTATAAGGTGTATATTGATATGTGGGTTCAGGCAGGGCTGTCACCGGCCTGCAAGCAAAAGTTAATTCCATTTGAGACCACCAGTAACTCCATATATTTTCAATGTCCAACACGTCCCGAAACACCCGCTGTGAAAAAAACTCACCCAGCTGGGCGGCACCAGGTACCTGCCCCCCCCCCCCAATCCAGTACATATTGTAAATATATTATCCTGCTCTCACGTTTTGTTATCTGCTCTGAGTACAACATAATGTATCAAATATCTGGAGACAATTTCCTTTCTTGTAAAGTTGCATTTCCCACACGTCAAATTTTGTACGATGAGCAAAGTAATAATTTGGATTTTTATTACAAGGTTTTGCTGGATGACTAAACTGTAACTATAATACATCCAGAAATGCATCATTTCATCCGATCCCGCAGCGTTTCCCCCCATTCGGCTGGAAGGATTGCCTCGAAGATATGCACGCTCACAACTGAACTGTCTTGCCTGTCTTGACCAAACCATAAACTGGCATCCTGGTGTTTCACGTGCAGAGAGATTCATCAATGGGTGCACCATCCATCAGAAGAATGCTAAGTTAGAGGACCATTTCCTAGCATGATATCTCAAAAAGTTGTGGATGAGTTGACAAGAACAAACCGATTAGATTTTAATTGAGGTCCGGATGCAGATCCGTCCCATCAGTGGGATACAAAACGTAAACTGATCAGCCTGGTAGAGGTGTAAACTCTACCGACTGCTGTTCTAGTGCTGCACATGATATGCATACAAGCTCCTCCACGTGCCTTATATTCATGTAGAAATAAATGAAAAAAAGTCAGCAGGAAAGACGGTGAGGAGATGGAATTATCTTGCAACATCGTCGAATACATCGCCACTCATTGTTGTTGCACAGGCTGTCAGCGTATCGAAACCATATCAGGGTTGCATGCTAGGTTCCAAGACCAAACTTTCAACTGTATCATCACATGCCCGATAACACGACGGTGCTTTGGGGGGTAAATTGCTGCAATGTAACTGTAACTTCTTGAGCAAATCATTGACAGTATACGAACAAATTGAGGTGAATTTGAGAGCGAATACACACACTCACACTCTCACTCGCTCACACACACACACCATTTTGAGCAAAACAATTTGGAACCGTTTCTTCTCCTGTCTCTCTAATCTATTCTCCCTCCTCACTCCTCACTCCCTTTCACCCTTGTTTCTCAGCTGTACCCTGATGCATCAGTGCTGGCAATACAATCCACGCATGAGGCCATCCTTCTTGGAAATAATTGCCTCTCTTAAAGACGATGTCAACCCAGCCTTCCAACTTTTATCCTTCTACTGTAGCTCCGAGAACCGTGGTGCAGCTTCTCCTGCCACGGATGAGGAGCTCGGTGCCGACATCACCGAAGAATGCAAGTCCAATGCAACACACGTCTCTCCCGAACCTGCCTACGCTCGACTCTCACCGCCGGAGCTTCAGACACCATCTAAAGATGGGCCGCGGGAGAATGGGCCAGTCTGTGCAGGAGTGACGGCAAAGCCACCCACCGCACCTTCGGTTACAGTGTCTCTGGACGAAACGCCTGGCTCTGCAGAAGCAAACACAGCGACGTCGATATTGCAAGCCAATGGCAGTGAGCGAGAGGCACAGCTTCCTGAATCGAGTGTTTGCTGAAGCATATCAGGGTGAGGAATTGTTAAGAATGAAGCTGTTAGGAAAGTGGTCGTATTTCAGCAGGTGACTTGTCGCAACTTCCTGTGTGATGTTGTTTTTTTTTTTTAATGTGTCACAAGGACTCGAAGAGGCTCAACACATTCGGCGATCTTCACTCCATTGCTTTTATGAGCCCAGGAAAAGAAAATCTTCCACGTCGTCCTAAACCTTCAAGGAAAGACCAGCAGATTTGCCTTTTTTAAGCTTCCGTTCCACTTCTTATAGCCCAAGGTCTTCCTGGGGAAGTACATTGCAACATGTCTGGGTGGCAAAGCAGATGAAAAGTTTGTCTTCTCTAATTTATCCATCTCCATTCTTCTTGTCTATGTTTTTTTGGCCAAGAAGCCGCAGCATAAAGGGAGGGGCATGGAGACATATCGTGCAAGTGAACAATCCCCAGAGCTTGAAATTGGAGGACTTGTACCAAAACTGATTTTGAACGAGTTTCTGCCTTTGACGGTCTCGGTTTGTTTGCATGTGTATACCTCTGTCTCTTTCCACCCTTTTCACTACTGTCTTCTCCACCACTTTTTTATCGAAGCGGTTTTACCTTCAACATCTTGTTTACCCCAGTTTTGGTCTTGTAATTTTTCGGGATATGTTTGCACGAAAGAGGGTCTCGCATTGCCACTCAAAAGGGAAGCTGTGTTGCGTGCATTCTGGGGGCACTGCTACAGTCAGAGAGAGAGAGAGAGAGAGAGAGAGAGAGGTTTTGACAGGACCTGGTAGTTTTCCGATTCGCCTGCAGATCAATGTTACGTTTATCATTTCTATCTCATCTGTGACCAATGTATGGCATTTGGTCCCGTCATCGGTGATTTGTGTTTTGTGCATTCAGGTTTTATGATCCGCGTTCTTGACAGTGCTGTTGTTACCTTTTATCGTTCACGTCGGATGAGGTTACGGGCAGGTATCAATCTTCCAATGGAGCGTTATCCCACGTTCTCTCTTTTTTGGGGGGGTTTATCGGTGTCCTGTTAGTTTCCACTGTTTTAGCAGAAACCTAAGATTAGGTAAGATATAGCAATTTGTTTGATAGAAATGAACATTTCTTTTATTCTTTTCAAGGTATTTGGGTGGTAGCTAAATAAATATTTGATTGCCTGTCGGCAATTAATGGTCACTGAGAAAGATGATCGACAAATGATTATCTGAACTTGTAAAATATGTGGTAACCGGGTAAACCCTAACACAGAGCAAGCATATCATTTATATCGATGAAGTCCTATTGGTTGTGCCGCACCTTTTTGTCTTCCTACGAGTGAGTGCACCCGACATTGTGCTTTCAGTGCCCGTTGCTCGGCAAGCATCAGGAATGGGTCGATTTTGTGAGTGCACTTTCCTCGAACACCAGTCGTTATGAAGTCGCTCTTCCTAAGGATAATATAGCTTACCGAACCATGAAACTTTCGCTGCGGCCTGTGTGCGAGCAAGTTTGGCCACACAGGCCACCCAGATTGAAACACACTGGAAAATGTCACTCCTTGCTCTTTGTATGCGTCATCTTATACAGGACGAAGGGCGCTCGTACCGAACGGTTCATACGGCCTGGTTCTGGTTCCGTCCGACGCTTGTTGCTCGCACGACGCTGAGCGAGAGTGTGACCCAATGAGAGGCACGTGCATTCAGAAGAGTGCACGCGAGTGGCAAATTGTAGCACGGGACAGTTCAGGTGGACTTGTGGAAATTGTCGCCGCATGCTATTCGGACGGTACGTCCTTACTGTATCAGGGTGCTGGCATTCTGAAGTTACGATGCTCGTTGTTTTTAAACTTTATGTTCTTCCCATTCCCCGGGGAACGATTGGAAGGGGCCCGTCGTCTATGGAGCCGAGATTGGGCAGGTTAGTTCTGTACATAAAAATGCAAATGGCTCGCGTTGTTGAATGCTGTCTTGTTTGAGCTGTTCTTCCATAGGGCAACAATCGTGGTGAGTTATTCGATCTCACTGATTCCAGTAACATAGCTTGTCCTTGGTGCTTGAATTATATTGCTGTCGGTTGCATGTACAGTATATAGTTGGGATTCTTGCTTCTCTCTATCCTTTTTTATTTTTTTTTTATTTTTAACTTTGGGTACAAATTAAAATGGCGGGATGCTTTGAATCTATAACAATTGGTTTTAAATTTAGTTCCCTTCTTCCCTTCTTAGCAATATTTGGAAGGCTGATGAAATGTATTGTTAATTTATTTTACGTTCTTGTAGATCACTGTTCAGGCACTGAGTTGCATTCAGATGTGGAAAGCAAGGAGGCAATGGAATTCTGACCCATGCAGGAGTTGTTTACAAAGGACACCTGGTTCCCTGGACTCATGACATATCTACCTCAAGTCGTTTTTACCATTGTTTATTTGTTTTTTTTTCTGTATATATATATATATATATATATATATATATATATATATATATATATATATATATATATATATGATGTCGTTGGTGTTGCCAGGTTCTTTCATTTACGCGTCCTATAAAGAGACAACACTACTGTCGTCTCTAACTTACCTCATCTCACGATGATGTAGCAGCTTTTAAGATAAAGGACAGGGCTGGATAATTATGAAGGATTACAGAGAAGGAAATATTGTATTAGAAGCGATTGAGTGGGGAAGGTGGATGAGCAGGTGAGGTGATCGTGAACGTGTAAGGTTATGGAGTGACTCTGTGTAAGGTGCTCTTGATAGGTTAATGGAAGTATTCGGATGGGCGCTGGTTTTCACAATGACGGTATTTCCCTCTTAACTGCTATCTCGGCCGTGCATGCTCCAGGCTTGTTTTAGATTATTGGATGAAATCATCAGGACGTTGATCGAGGTACGCTGACCACCGTCGGAAGCGAGGAGAAACCGACGTTTCGGGCGTTAACTGTCCGTCGGAGCAAGAGAGGTTTTAGATTATGTTATGGAGTTTGTTGTATACGTTGTACAGAACGAGCAAGGGTTGGCAAACAGAAGGTTGGTGAACGGTGTTCTTTGAGACTGGATTTACATCTTTTTTGAAAGTCACGTGTTCTGTTTTTTTAAGATTGATCGTCTCATTTGTTGGTTTTTTTTTTTTTTACAATTTTCCATGGACCATGGTTGTCAACCAAAAACTCCTTATCACATCTGCCGTCTTTCGCAGGGCTGTCGTACAAAGACAGCATCCATGCAACAAAAAATAAATAAATAAAAAAACTTTAAAAAAAAAAAGAAGAAGATTAAAAGTGCACCTCTTTCGGTAGAGGAGGAGAGGTGATGCAGATTATCCGCCGACTGCCACGTTTCCATGAACTGCTGCTGCTCCAAATCCGGACCTCCATAACCGCACCTGCCGGCAAGGTGGGAGCATCAGGGTTTTATCACGGGCCAAAGCCAAACAGCTCAAAAGAGCTATGTGTCGATCACACAACTGGCTTGGCCTTTTTGAGTAGTGTCCATTTTGGATTTGTTTTATTTTATTTTATAGTACGTGGACTTAATTGGGGGTAGGGGTGGGGGGTGGGTCCTGAATGGATAAGCATGTAGAGACTGCCACCTGCATGCGAATCGAGCAGCCTTTGCAATGTTGGCTGCACCGCAACAGAAAACGTGGGCGTTCGAGTTGCCGTATACAGGGTTGGAGCAATGCGGGGTGCCGCTCCATGCAAGCAGGGTAGAGCGCAGGCAGGGGTTTCTACCTGCACTGTGAATCTACCTGTTGAACACACGCCGAGCAGCCCATTCTAGTCGGGAGGCCATCGTCGGAAAAGGTGGTTACCTGCTCGTACACTGCTTTACTGAGCTCTGTTACATAGTAAGTAGTGTGTAAGGGTAATTTTGTTTGAATTTGTACAAAAAGCAACATTGGTAGTGTATAAAACTGGATTTCCCTTTTGTACGTTCCCTTCACATACCAATGTCCAATGCGGGTTGATCAAAAGCATTTATTCAGGGTAATCTGCATTTCTACTGTGGCTATTGAAATCGTTTTCTTTCGTTTTTTTTTTCTTTGCTCCTGCTTGCCCACGCACCCGAGGGATAGTGAGAATGACACATAGATGGAGAAACACAAGATTTGCACTGTAGTCTGTGACTTAGCACTGTGTTCTGGTGTGGATTTTGAGACGCCGTGTTTACTCGCTGTGCATTGAAGAAAGTTGCGTTGAGAGCTTGTTCTGCTACGAGCTGTTTTGTTTTTATTTTTTTTATGGCATATAAACAATAAAGCACACACGATGTTTAACGAGTTCCCAGAAAGTTGCACAAGGATTCTTGGCCCAGCAGTACCATGACGGGTGAACTTGGAACACAGCGAGGGGAAATGGCTGCAAGGGCTGTAACGGCTGTAACGGCTGTAACGGCAACGTTGCAGCTCTTCTCACGTCTTAACGGTCGGTCGTCGTGCGAGTACGGTTGTGGGTGGTGAACGAACAACTACAGCAAAGAGGACATGGCACTGCCCAAAGTAGATTTCCAGAGGTCATGCAGTGATCTATGAGTAACCTTAAGAATCTCGACAGCTATGATGCCACCGCACGGATACCCGCGAACGGGCGAGCGCACCGCTTGGAGACAGGTACGCTCCACTTGTTACTTTGCCGTCCTCTGATCTCCCCTTTCCCTCCATGTTTTGAAATGCTGTTTGTGTTGTTTTGCTGAAACATATGAGTGCTGGCGCAATGATAACACAATATCCTTGTTCGATTCCAAATTGAACCTATAGATGGAAGACGTCAAAACGAGCCACTCAAACGTTGATTACCGATATGAAAATATACCTCCCGCATCGCCAATCGTTCCCCCTCATACGACGTCAGTTTCGCTACGACAAACACTAAACTTCCAGCCAACATTGTACATATTTGTTATGCCTTACGTCGTTACTCCACCCCTCCCCTCCTCCTCATTTTTTTGGGGCGGAAAAATGATTTTTTTTTTGTTTTGTATATACTGTCGTAATTATTGGTATTATTATATTTGAATTGTAATATTCTTGACACGTTTTGGAATTCTGTAATATGTACAATGGAGTCATTTTCTTTTCTCTGGAATATCAAGAACGATGGAATTTTTTTTTGTTAGTGGATGTAGATTAATTGTGTAAAATAAACTAATTTAATATTCTTTTGGATTCGAGTGATTCTTGAAATGCAACAAAAAAAGGAAATAGAAATCGAACGAAAACGTCTTTTGTAAATGTACATCAAATGTAACTTAAGATGTATTATTATTATCATTTTGTATGCGGCTTGTGCCTGCTGGTTGCATCATCGCTGGGAGTGCAGCTGCCTGCTGTGCCGCTGATCTAGTGCCCAGTTTCCAACAAGCTGGTACTCATTTTACCGGCATTGGAAGGATGGCATGCTGAGTCAACCCACCTGGTGTTATTGAATGGGTGACAGGGTCTCTAACTCAAGATGCTAAGATCTTATAAGCCAGCCACCTTAACTGTTAAGCCAACACCAGACTTACTTAACTTAATGTGAATGAAAGTCATGAAGCCGTTAAATCAGAATTCCGCAATTCTTCAGTGGATTTCTTCATTTTTGTTTCAATTTTAATAATTACAAGTCTGAAGACGACGATGGTTCACGAGCGGTATTTGACGATGTAGATTGTTTCAGAAGTCAAAGGATGAGACAATGTGATAATGTTTGACCAAGTTAGAAAATGATCAACATGATGTGGTACGAGTGACAGGTTATTAGCTACAAAATGTCGAAAACCCGGTTTCGTTCAACAACTTTAAAAATTTGACCTTTGCATAACCTTTAAAGGTCACAAAACAATGTTGTGGACATTAAAATAAGGAAACAGGTTTACGTGCTATAGCTTATTGGAGTTAGTTCGTCGAAGAAGGTCGAAACCCGGTTCGATTCCCACAACTTTGAAAATTTGACCTTTGTGAACTTTAAAGGTCAAAGGTCAAGGATTATGACCTTTGGTGCAAAACTTCCTCTGGAACATTCCAGGAACAATATAACGTCATATAGGCTATATGGCATTTCGCACTCCTCGGATTATCCATACTTTGATGAAATCAGTGTAAAAACAAACTTGTAGGGGGCGCCACGGGCAAGGTGTTCAAGATAGAGAAAAATGGTTTCAAGATTTTAGGTGGGGAATGACCTCAAGATTATGCATAAAAAATATTGTCATCCTAGCTCTCAAAGTTTGGGCGGTCGTCTGATTTTTATGTCAAAATTCGAAATTTTCTAAGTTCATGACCTTGTGACCTTGACCTTGGGACGAAATGAAAAATCGAGCAACGTGGGGCTATGCAGGTGCCATTGGGCTAACCAAATACCGAAACCCCTGTCAGATTCGACAAACCCCCTAGGAGAAGATGCAAATTGAAATCAGCTACCCCTAAAAACACAATTCGCAATTTTCTAAGTTCGTGACCTTGTGGCCTTGACCTTGGGACGAAAATGAAAAATCGAGCTCTGTGGGGCTATGCAGGTGCCATTGGGCTAACCAAATACCGAAACCCCAGCCAGATTCGACAAACCCTCGGAGAAGAATTTTTTTATGTCAAAATCGCAATTTTCTAAGTTCGTGACCTTGTGACCTTGACCTTGGACAAAAATGAAAAATCGAGCTCTGTGGGGCTATGCAGGTGCCATTGGGCTAACCAAATACCGAAACCCCAGCCAGATTCGACAAACCCCCTCGGAGAAGATGCAAATTGAAATCGGTTACTCCCTAAAAACACATGTTTTTTGGCGTGGCTCCGCCCATAATGGGCACACCACGCCCATTTTCAGGAAAACACAACTAGATCATGATATAAACCTCCCACCAAAATTTTATCAGGATCGGATCAAAACCCACGGAGCTATGCTCGGGACAGACAGACAGACAGACAGACAGACAGACATACAGACAGACACACAACAATAACGAATATAGTGGTCACTTATTTTTTCGTGAAAATATTTTTTCGTGAACCAATACATCCTCTTCCACCCTTTCCTCCCTCCCTACCCCCCATCCTTCACCCTTTCCTCCCTCCCCTACCCCATCCTCTAACTTTTCCTCCTTTTGGGTAATGACATTCCTACAGTTCCAACACTATGAGTGCTGTTTAAGGCTGACGTTGACTTTTCAATAAAAAAAAAAATTCATAATCGCTTGCTGCTGACATTTTATGCAGTTATAAGGGCCATCTTGAGTAAGTTGTACAGGAAGTGACATCACCACCAGTCAGAGCATTCTGGATAAAACCCAGATGCCAGCAAACGGTGTCTCTTGTGCTGCGGAACAGAGGGCAAGAGGTTTATCATCACGTTCATTGTGGAGGAGTCCATCGAATCGGCTAAATACACGGGAGACGGTCGGCACAATCTGAAGATGCACGTCTTCAACGAAGTTGTTTAAAAATGGTGAAAAAAAAATCCTGAAAATGATCCTCAATACGGGACTTTTGAAATGACGTCTGAATGGAAAGATTTTGGCAATTGTGTTTTGAGACGTCGATGGCTTAATTAGTGTGGAATTTCCGGAAGGTGGTAGAATCATACACGCACAGTGCTACAATGACTTGTGATCCAATGAAGTGACATGACGACAGTCAGGTATTCTCTTACAATGTGATTTCACTGCATGATAACGCTCACCCTGGCATAGCAACTACCTGAGCAGCGATGGACGAGGAAGTCATAATTAATGTCACGTACAATCCATACTTATCACCTTGTCATTTCCATCTCTTTGGACCATTCAAACAACATCAGTGGCATCATAGTCCTGCAGCATGAGCGAAAATAGGCCTTCGTTTTCGATCAACTGGGGCTGGAGTTATAACATTCTTCACATCGCTATAATTAATCTTTGATTTATTCAGATCAAAAACATTGTGAGGACAAGCTGAAAAAGTGAGGGCACTTTGCATACGCCGCCATTTTCCAAGATGGCCGACATTTTTCACTTCTTATCACGTTAATCACTCGATATAACACATAGCTAGATGATTTTGGTTTCTAACCCACGGTTTCCTGGGCCAAGGAAATGCAACAACAGTGTATGCAAAACTGTGAGATAAATATTTACGCCATTGTCAATAAAGTGGGGGCAATAAGAACTCATTCCTCCAGATAACTCTCAAACTACACATCGTCTGACTCGCCGACGCGTCGTCCAACAGGTGTCAGAGGATTTCCACATGCAGAAGATTCCTCTGTTGCATCATCTGCGCACAGGCCTTCACAGTTACATGCTGCCGTATAAGGCTGGCCGTTTTCAAGGCACGTGCATCGAGAACCACAGGAGTCTGACGGGCAATTGCGCACCAGGTCATTTAACAGTTATGGAGCAGTGACAGGCTGGTTCATCAACTTTGGCAATACAGATGTCCCATCCCTGTCTTTTCGTAGCCAAACCCTGTAGAGTCCAAAGACTCTTGCTTGCTAATGATAGCCACTCGCCAATTCTTAACTGGTCGATACACCATTGAAGGTGCAAGTAAAAGCCGTCTTCTGTCGGAGGTAGCTTCTTTGCAGGCATGATTTTTTGACTTCCTTTGTCACACCTGAGGGAATTCAGACTCACAATCTGCTTTGCCGTACAGAGCCTCGAGAAATGTTATGGTGGCTGCCTTTTCATTTTATGGAGTGCCAATCGGTTCCCAAATTGGACAGAGCTGGAATTTCTTAGATTTCTCAATTTCCTTACAACTACAGTGCTGCAAAAGTATTCACCCCCACCCCCCCCCCCACCACCCGTATGCAATCAGTGGTTTCACTTAAAAATTAAGCTCCTCCACTTATCTAAGGAGTTTTAAGGTGGAGCTCACTTGGTCAACCAACAAGGCAAACATGAAAACCAAGGAGCTTTCAAAAGAAGTCAGACATAAAGTGGTGGAGAAGCACCGTTCAGGAGAGGGTTATAAAAGGATTTTAAAGTCACTCATTCTCCCTTTGAGTGTTGTGACATCCACCATTTTAGAAGTGAAAGACGTATCATACCACCCATACTCTACCCAGATCAGGTCGCCCATCCGAACTCAGCAGCGAGCAAGCAGGAAACTGGTTTGGGATGTCACTGTAAATCCATCAATGACTTCAAAAGATCTTCAAGGCTCTATGTCTGAGATGAGGATCAGTTTTCATCGATCAACAATTTCCCGTTCGCGTCACAAAGCTGGCCTCTATGGACAGGTGGCAAGAAAGAAGCCATTACTGAAAAGCCACATCTAAAAGCTAGTACGGAGTTTACTAAAAAGCATCTTAATGATACTGCAGGTATATGGGGAAAGGATCATCAGACAAGACAATAATTGAACTTGTTGGTCTAAATTCAAAGCGTTCCATCTGTTGACTTATGTTGACCTCAAAAATACTTGTTCATTGAATTCAGTGACCTGATGTCCAAATCCTCTTCAAATTTCAAGACAGTGGGATGAAAATTGAGCATTTTAGAAATTCTACCTAAGTTGTTGATCTTTGGCCGATGTTGACCTTTTGGCCTATTTTGACTTCAAAAATAATTGGTTGAGTTCAATGACCAAATCCACAAGTCCTCTTCATATTTCAAGTCAATTGGATGAAAACTGACAATTTTAGAAATTCGGCCCAGGTTGACCTTGCATGCTGGTACACTGTGTCGGAGTGGTGACCCATCCAGGATTGTGCCCAATAGCCAAGGAGACTGCTTCGGCAGCACCAACGCTCTGCACAGAGTATGGTCCAAATGGATGGATGGATGGGATGAAAATTGAGAATTTTAGAAATTCCACCTGAGTTGTTCACCTTTGGCCTATGTTGACCTGTTGGTGTATGTTGACCTCAAAAATAATTGGTGGTTGAATTCAGTAACTTTATATTCAAATGCTGTTCAAATTTCAAGTCAATGGAATGAAAATTGACAATTTTATAAATTTGGCTTTTGTTGACCTTTTGACCGATGTTTACGTGAAGCATAGTTGGTGGTTGAATTCAGTGACCTGAAATGCAAATCCTCTTCAAATTTGAAGTCAATCTGCTGAAAATTGAAGAATTTAAAATTCGAAAACGTTGTTGACCTTTAGCCTATGACGACCTTTTGACCTGAAAACAGGATTCTGCCGGACCAGCAACTCCACCATTTGTTGAAGTTTTGTGAAGATCGGTTTAAAAATGTGTGACCTGTAGGTGATTATAGGTGAGCGGACAGACAAACAAACGGAAGCCATCAGCATAATTGTCAAAAAATAAATAAATAATAAATTGCCAAGTAACAATGTGCAAAATCAACCAATATACTTGAAAAATCTTCGATTTTCGCAAGTAACAAAGAGACAGACAAAGCAACGGACCCAAATGCAATATCCTCTCCTCTTGACGAGGGCGACAAGGGCAAGACGCTCGGCCTATATTTTGGCACACCGTACAGTAGGAGGTTACAACCGGCTGGGAATGGCTCTTTTTATCCGGTGCTGCACACGTGCACACAGTCTTTTCATCACGGGATACATGGCAGACCTATGTAATTGTTACTGCTCGTGTGATGGCCTCATACCTATAGCAGCTGTATCCTCACTGCGTATTCGCTGCTCTGAATGGATGGGAGAGTGTTATCTGAAATGGCATCGAAGCGAAAGGATTGTGACTTTGCCATGCAATCCAGAAAGGTCCCAAACCGTCCAGCATTCCATGTATTAATAACCAATGAAAAGTTATTGGGGGGAAAAAGAAAACCAAACACGAAATCCAGGTGTTAACGGGACCAGCCTCGGCACTTCGTAGGCACAGTACTGCACTTATTGTCACCTTTCAATTGCTCATTGTGGGATTTTTGATATCAGTAAGCATTGTCAGAAAAAAAAGAGAAAATCAAAAGTTGGACTTCTTCCATCAGAGAAAGGTTACTTGTCAAGCTTGGGCAGTTTTTAATTCGTTACTTATGTTTCTTTTTAAGTTAATTTAAGTGAGCTGCGCATACTTAACATTAGTGATCAAAACCATGGACGGAGGTTGTGTTGACAACTGTTTGCTTGTTTGTAAGCAGGATATTTCAAAAAGTTGTGGACGAGTTATGACAAAATTTGGTGGATGAGTTGGGTCGGTGACAATAAGAAGTCGATTTGATTTTTGTCCCGGTCCGGGTACAGATCTGGCCTTTCAGTGGGATACAACACGTAAACTGTTCAGCCTGGTGGAGGTATGCGCTCCACTGGGTACCGTTCTAAAATCTTGTATTATTACCTCCTGTTGGACTTAGTCCGAAACTGGGGACTTATGTATTTGGTCTCGATTTTCGTGTGCGTGCGTGCGTACGTTCGTATGTGTGTGCGTGCATCCGCAACCATATATCGGACATGTATGGACCGATTTAATTCGCACTTGGCACAATGACAACATATGATGGTATACATGCGCACATCATTTTGCTTCTCGATGCGATCAAAGATGGCCGACTGGCGGCCATTTTAGTTGTAAAAAACAAACAAACCTGGTGTCAAACACGTCCTCACCCATTTCTCGGACAAGCATTTACCAATATTATTCAAGCTTGACACACAGATAATAATCACTGTTGGCGTACATACGCACGTCATTTTCTTTCAAAATCAGATCCAAGATGGCCGACTGGCGGCCATTTTGTTACTTAAATGTGTCCCCAACCATTTCTCAGACCTGCATGATCCGATTTTGTTCAAACTTGGGACAAGCACAGTACACTATGGCATCCACGTGCCCCTCACTTTATTTTGCGATCTGTTCAAAGATGGCTGACTGGTAGACTGGTAGCTACTTTAGTTGTATTTGAATATGGGCTCGCTCGATTAAAGAATGTCATCTGAGCAGTGAGTAATGATTTTTGTATTCTCAGACCCAGCTTTCACCATCTAGACACAGGGAACATTGGCAAGGATGAGGGAGTTGAGTGGACAGAGGAGGCAATGTGTGTGTGTGTGTGTGTGTGTGTGTGTGTGTGTGTGTGTGTGTGTGTGTGTGTGTGTGTGTGTGTGTGTGTGTTTCACGTTGTGACCACAGTGTGGTCATTCTTATTTTAGAAAAACAAGTGGCCACGCCAGTATGGAAGGTGATGATGATGATGATGATGATGATGATGTTGTTGTTTGGTTAAGGACATGATGTCACTTGAACGTCCCTCACATTTGCAGTTTTCCTTTTCCTGGTACTCATCCCTTGTGCGTCTGCATTGGTACGATGTGTGAACATGAACACTAAATAAACCTCAATGAGCTCTCAGAAATGACCTCTTGTGTTTGGTCTGATAGTCAGATAGCACACACAACAAGGCGTACAACCGAGATAACTGGCGGGGGATAAACCACATCAAGAACAGAGGAATGACGGTGAGTGAAAATCTTCCTTTTGGGGAGAAAAAGAGGATGAATGTCCTGTATTCTAACTTGGGAAGGATGGATGGCTAAAAAGGACAGGTACATGGGGGATTA
>CM068961.1:120401087-120417016 GCA_035128595.1 Eptatretus atami
TGTTAATAAAGTGTGGTGAGGGAATATTATAACAATGGTCGGGCAGGTGTTTTTCATTGACATCGGCAGTTAGGAGTTTTTAACATACGGTGAGAGGTTTTTCAATACCGTGGCTGTGACAGTATTTTTAATAACATGGCTGGAACAGTACTTTTTTAATAACATGACGATGAGTGTGGTTTTAATTAACATGGCAGTGAGGTGTTTTTAATAACCATAACGGAGGTGAGGTGTTTTAATAACATTGGCAATGAGGTGTTTTTAATAAACATGACATTGAGGGTGTTTTTAATAACATGGCTATGAGGGTTTTTGTAATAACGTTAGAAGTGAAGGTGTTTTTCAATAAAAGTTGGTGGTTTGAGGTATTTTAATAACTGGTGGTGAGCGTTGTTTTTCATGACATGACATTGAGGTTGTTTTAATAACACAGCGATGAGGTTTTTGCTGTAATAACATGGGAAGTGAGGGTCTTTTTATTAAAGTGGTGGCTGAGGATTTTTAAAACATGGTGGTGAGGTTGTTTTTCATGACATTCACAGTTGACGTGTTTTTATTAACTATGGTGGTGTGTGTTTTAATAAATGGTCAGTTGAGGTGTTTTAATACATGGCAATGAGGTTGTTTAATAAACATGACATTGAGGTGTTTTTAATAACATGGCAATGAGGTTTTTGTCAATTAACGTAGAAGTGAGGGTTTTAATAAAGTGGTGTGAGGTATTTTTAATAACAATGGTGGTGAGGTGTTTTTCATGACATGACATTGTAAGGTGTTTTTAATATAACATGGCGATGAGGTTTTTGTAATTAACGTTGGAAGTGAGGTTGTTTTTAATAAGTGGTGTGTGAGATTTTAATAACCATGTGGTTGAGGTGTTTTCCATGACATTACAGTGACGTGTTTTTAATAACATGGTGGTGGTGTGTTTTTGTTAATAAACATTGTCAGTGAGGTGTTTTTTCATACAACATCGGTGATGAGGTGTTTTTCATGGACATGAAGTGCCACGGTGTTATTAATAAAGTGTGCGTGAGGGATTCTTTACTAACATTTTGGTGAGGTTTGAATAACATGGTGATAAGGTGTTTTTAATAACATGTCAAGTGAGTGTTTTTAATAAAGTGGTGTGAGGGGATTTTTAATAACATGGTGATTGAGGTGTTTTTCATTGACATGGAAGTGAAGGTTTTTTTAAATAAAGTGGTGGTGCAGGCATATTTAAAACATGGTGGTGAGGTTGTTTTCATGACATGGCAGTGAGGAGTTTTTTTTAACATGACGGTTGGAGGTGTTTAATACCGTGGCTTGTGAAGTATTTAATAACATGGCTGTAAGTATTTTAATAACATGCACAGTTGAGGTGTTTTTAATAACATGGCAGTGCGGTGTTTTTTAATAAATTGGAGCCGTGATGTTTTCAAAAACATGGCAAATGATGGTGTTTTTAATAATATGACATTTGAAGGTGTTTTTAATAACACTGGCAATTGAAGGTTTTTTTCAAATAACGTAGAAGTGAGCGTGTTTTTAATATAAAGTGGTGGTTGATATTTTTAAATAACATGGTCGGTGACGGTGTTTTCAGTACATGACATATGAGGTGCTTTTTAATAACATGGTGATGAGGTTTTGCTAATAACATGGGAAGTGAGGTGTTTTTTAATAAAGTGTGGTTGAGGTATTTTTAATAAAACATGTGTGTGTTTGAGGTGTTTTTCATGACCATTTACAGTGACGTGTTTTAATAACATGGTGTGGTGTGTTTTTAATAACATGTCAGTGAGGTGTTTTTAATAACAGTGGTGATAAGCGTGTTTTTAATAACCATTGTCAGTGAATGTGTTTTTTAATAACACTGGTTGGATGAGTGTTTTTTAATAACATGTTCCAGCGGTGTAACAGGTGGGTTTTTAATAACATGTCAGTTAGGGTGTTTTTAAACAATGGCAGTGAGGTGTTTTTTAATACAGCATAGGTGTTTTTATAAAGGCAGTGAGGTGTCTTTAATAACATGGCAGTGAAGTGTTTTATTAATAACATGCAGTGAGGTGATTTTTAATGATTGGGGTGAGGTGTTTTTGAATGGACATGGTGGGGAGGTGTTTTAATAACATTTGCATCGCGAGGTGATTATATGATTCCATAAAACATGGCATGATGAGTGGTGTTTTTAATAAACAGGCAGTGAGGTTTGTTTTAATAAAGCTGGTGGTGAGGGATTTTAATAACATGGTGGTGAGGTGTTTTTCATGACATGACATTGAGGTGTTTTTAATAAAATGGTGAGTAAGGTTGTTTTTAATAACAAGGGCAGTGAGGTAGGGTTTTTAATAAAAGTTGGTGGTGAGGCGATTTTAATAACATGGTGGTGGTGTTGAATGACATGGTGGGGAGGTGTTTTAATACACATTGCAGTGAGGTGATTTAATACCATGGCGATAGGTGTTTTTAATTACAGGGCAGTGAGGTGTTTTTAATAAAGTGGTGGTGAGTGATTTTTAATAACATGGTGGTGCGGTGTTTTTCATGATATGACATTGAGGTGTTTTAAAACACTGGTGATGAGGTGTTTTTAAAACAGTGTAGGTGGTGGTGTTATAAAAAGAGGGCAGTGTGGTGTTTTTAAAAACATGGCAGTTAAGGTGTTTTTCATACATGCATTGAGGTGTTTTTTTAATAACATGGCATTGAGGTGTTTTTAATAACATGCAGTGTGGTGTGTTTTAATAACCAGGAGTGTGGTTTTTAATAACATGGCAGTGAAGGTGTTTTTAATAACATGGCAGTAAGGTGTTTTTCATTAACATGGCAGTGAGTGTTTTTAATAACATGGCAGTTGGGGTGTTTTTAATGACATTGGCAGTGATGGTGTTTTAATAACATGGCAGTTTGGTGCTTTTAATACATGTGCGCAGTGTTTGGTGTTTTTAATAACATGGCATTGAGGTGTTTTTAATAACCTGGCATAGGAGTGTTTTAATAACATGGCCAGTAACGGTGTTTTCATAACTGCATTGAGGTGTTTAATAACATGACATGTTGGTGGTTTTTAATAACATGGCAGTGTGGTGTTTTTAATAATGTAGTGGGAAGTTGATGTGTTTTTAATAAACATGGCGGTAAGGTGTTTTTTAATGACATGTAATGACGGTTTTTTAATAATGTGGAATGAGGTTGTTTTTAATAAAAGTGGTGGGAGTATTTTTAATAAACTGGTGTGAGGTGTTTTCCATGACATGGACATTGAGGTTCGTTTTATAGTAAACATGGCAGTGAGTTGGGTTTTTTCATAACGTGGAAGTGAGGTGTTTATAATAACATAGCAGTGAGGTGTTTATAATAACATGGAAGTGAGCTGTTTTTAATAACATGGCAGTGAGTGTTTTTAATAACATGGAGGATGAGGTGTTTTTAATAACATGTGGCATGAGGCTGTTTTTTAATAACATGGAGGTGAGGTGATTTAATAACATGGCAATAAGGTGTTTTAATAAACATTGCAGTGAGGTGTTTTTAATAAACATGGGCGATGAGGTTTTGTAATAACGTGGAAGTGAGTGTTTTTTAATAAAGTGGTGGTGAGGGTATTTTTAATAACATGGTGGTGAGTGTTTTTCATGACATAGGACAGTTTGAGGTGTTTAATAACATGGCGATGAGGTTTTTGTAAAACGTGGAAGTGAGGTGTTTTTATTTAAAGTGGTGGTGACGGGTATTTTTAATAAACATGGTGGTGAGTGTTTTGTTCATGGAACATGAATGCGGTGTTTTTATAAACATTGCGATGAGGTTTTTGTAATAACGTGGAAGTTGAGGGTTGTATTTAATTAAAGTGGTGGTGAGGTATTTTTAATAAACATGGTGGATGAGGTGTTTCATATGGACATTGACATTTGAGGTGTTTATAATAAAGTGCAGTGAGGTGTTTTCATTACGTGGCAGTGAGGTGTTTTAATAACGTGGCAGTGACGGTGTTTATATAACGTGGAGTGAGTTTTTAATAACATGGCAGTGAGGTGTTTTCTAATAACATTGAGGCGTGAGGTGTTTTTTAATAAACATGGAGTGAGGGTGTTTTAATAACATGGCAATGAGCGTGTTTTTAATTAAAGTAGGTGGGCGAGGTATATTTAATGACCATGGGTGGTGAGGTATTTTTAATTGATATGGCAGTGAGAGTTTTTTTAACATGACGGTGAGGTGTTTATAATGAGTGCAGTGAGGGTGTTTTTAATAACATGGCGGATGGAGGTGTTTTAATAAAGTTGGTGGTGGAGGTATTTTAATAAAGTGGTGTGAGTATTTTAATAACATGGTGGATGAGTTTTATGACGGACAGTGAGAATTTTTTTTAACATGACGGTGAGGTGTTTTTAATACAGCGGTGGCTTGTAGAAGGAGGTATTTTTAATAACAGTGGTGTGAAGTATTTTATAACTGGTGAGGTGTTTTTAATAACATGACCATGGACAGTGAGTTGTTTTTAATAACATGGCATGAGGTTTTTGTAATAACGTAGAGTGAGGTGTTTTTTAATAAAGTGGTGTGAGGCATTTTTAATAACATGGTGGTGATGGTGTTTTCAATGACATGACATTGAGGTGTTTCAATACATGGTGATGAGGTTTTTGTTATAACGTGGAAGTGAGGTGTTTTTAATAAAGTGGTGGTGAGGCATTTTTTAATAAACATGTGGTGAGGTGGTTTTTCAATGACATTACAAGTGACATGTTTTTAATAACATCGGTGGTGCCTTGTGTGGTTTATATAATAACGTGGCGGTGTGTGTTTTTTAATAACATGGTTATGAGTGTTTTTCATGACATGGAAGTGAGTGTTTATAAAAAGTGGTGGTGAGGATTTTTAATAACATTGGTGGATGAGGTGTTTTTCATGACATGGAAGTTGAGGTGTTTTTAATAAAGTGTGGTGAGGGATATTAATAACATGGTGGTGAGGTTGTTTCATGACATGGCAGTGAGAGTTTTTATAACATGACGGTGAGGTGTTTTAATACGTGGGCTGTGAAGTATTTTTTAATAACATGGCGCTGATAGTATTTTAATAACATTGACGATGAGTTGTTTTTTAATAACATGCAAGTGAGGTGTTTTTAATAACATGGAGGTGAGGTGTTTTAATAACATGGCAATGAGGTGTTTTTAATAAACATGACATTGAGGTGTTTTAATAACATGGCAATGAGGTTTTGTTAATAACGTGAAGAAGTGAGTGTTTTTAATAAAGTGGTGGTGAGGTATTTTTAATAACATCGGTGGTGAGTGTTTTTTCATGACATGACATTGAGGTGTTTTTTAATAACATGGCGATGAGGTTTTTGTAATAACATGAAGTGAGTTTTTTATTAAAGTGGTGGTGGAGGTATTTTTAATAACATGGTGGTGAGGTGTTTTCATGGACATTTACAGTGACGTGTGTTTTTATTAACACTGTGGTGGTTGTGTTTTAATAACATGTGTGAGGTGTTTTAATAACATGGCAATGAGGTGTTTTTAATAAACATGACAGTGAGGTGTTTTTATAAATGGCAATGAGGTTTTTGTAATAACGTAGAAGTGAGTGTTTTTAATTTAAGAGGTGGTTGAGGTATTTTTAATTAACATGGGTGTGAGGTGTTTTTCATGACATGACATTGAGGTGTTTTTATAAACATGGCGATGAGGTTTTTGTAATAACAGTGGAAGTGCAGGTGTTTTAAAGGGTGTGAGTATTTTTAATAACATGGTGTGAGGTGTTTTTCCATGACATTACAGTGAGCTGTTTTTAATAAATGGTGTGTTGTGTTGTGTTTTAATAACATGTCAGTGAGGTGTTTTTTCATAACATGGGTGAGAGTGTTTTTCATGACATGGAAGTGAGGTGTTTTAATAAAGTGGTGTGAGGGATTTTTAACTAACATTTGGTGAGGTGTTTTGAATAACATGGTGAAAGTGTTTTTAATAACATGTCAGTGAGTGTTTTTAATAAAAGTCGGTGGTGAGGGATTTTTAATAACATGGTGATGAGGTGTTTTTCATATGACATGGAAGTGAGGTGTTTTTAATAAAGTGGTGGTGAGGATATTTAATAACATGGTGGTGAGGTGTTTTTCATTGACATGGGCAGTGAGGAGTTTTTTTAACATGACGGTGAGGTGTTTTTAATACCGTGGCTGTGAAGTATTTTTAATAACATGGCTGTGAAGTATTTTTAATAACATGACGATGAGGTGTTTTTAATAACATGGCGTGAGGTGTTTTTAATTAACATGGAGGTGAGGTGTTTTAATAACATGGCAATGAGTGTTTTTAATAAATGGACATGAGGTGTTTTTAATAACATGGCAATGAGGTTTTTGTAATAACGAGAAGTAGGTTGTTTTTATAAAAAGTGGTGTGAGGTATTTTTAATAACATGGTGCGTGAGGTGTTTTTTCATGACATGACATTGAGGTGTTTTTAATAACATGGCGATGAGGTTTTTGTAATAACATGGAAGTGAGGTCTTTTTATATAAAGTGGTGGTAGGTATTTTTAATAACATGGGGTGAGGTGTTTTCATACATACAGTGACGTGTTTTTATAACATTGGTGGTGTGTGTTTTTAATAACATGTCAGTGAGGTGTTTTAATTAACATGGCAATGAAAGGTGTTTTTAATAACATGACAGTGAGGTGTGTTTTAATAACATGGTGCATGAGGTTTTTGTAATAACGTAGAATGAGGTGTTTTTAATAAAGTGTGTGAGGTTGTTTTTAATAACATGTGCAGTGAGGTGTTTTTTCATACATGACAGTGAGGTGTTTTAATACATCTGGCGAGTGAGGTTTTTGTAATAACATGGAGTGAGGTGTTTTTAATAAAGTGTGGGGTTGTGTGAGGTATTTTAATAACATCGTGGTGAGGTGTTTTTTCATGACATTACAGTGACGTGTTTTTAATAACATTGGTTGGTGGTGTGTTTTTTAATAACATGTCAGTGAGGTGTTTTTTCTATGACTGACATGGAATGAGGTGTTTTAATAAAGTGGTGGTGATGGTTTTTATAAACATTTGAGCTGTTTGGCAATAACAGGTGTAGCGTGTTTTTAATAATGTAGTTGACAGGTGTTTTTAATATAACATGGTGGTGAGGGTTTTTAATAACATTGATGAGGTGTTTCATTGACATGGTGAGTGTTTTAATAAATGTTTTGGTTGAGGAGGATTTTAATAACATGGTGGTGAGGGTGTTTTCATTGAATGGCAGTGAGGTGTTTTTTAATTAACATGGTATGTGAGGTATGCAGAGTCGGTTTTTAATAACCAATGGCATGAGGTGTTTAATAACATGGCATTGAGGTGTTTTTAATAACATTGGCAATGCATTTTGTTTGTAATAAACGTAGACAGTGAGGTGTTTTAATAAAGCGTGGTGAGTGAGGTTTTTTAAAAACATGTGGTGAGGTGTTTTTATGACATGGCATGATGAGGTTTGTTTTAATAACATTTGGTGATGAGGTGTTTTTGTTAATAACATGCGAAGTGAGGTGATTTTTAATAAGTCGGCTGGTGAGGTATTTTTAATAACTATGGTGGTGAGGTGTTTTTCATGACACATACAGTGAGTAGTTTTTTTATACATGGTGAGTGTGTGTTTTTAATAAACTATGTAGTGAGTGTTTTAATAAACTGACATGAGTGTTTTTAATAACATGGCAATTGAGGTTTTTTGTAATAACGTAGAAGTGAAGGTTGTTTTAATAAAAGTGGTGGTGAGGTTTTTTAAATAACATGGTGGTGAGGTGTTTTTCATGACATGACATTGAGTGTTTTTTAATAACATGGCGATGAGGTTTTTCTGTAATAACGTGGAAGTGAGGTGTTTTTAATTAAAGTGTGGGAGGTATTTTTAATAACATGGTGGGTGAGGTGTTTTCATGACATTAAAGGTGACGTGTTTTAATAACATGTGGTGGTTGTGTTTTTAATAACATGTCAGTGAGGTGTTTTTCATAAACATGGTGATAGTTGTTTTTCATGACATGGCAAAGTGAGGTGTTATAATAAAGTGGTGGTTGAGGATTTTTAATAACATGGTGGTGAGGGTGTTTTCATGACCCCCCCCCCCCCCCCCCCCCCCCCCCCCCCCCCCCCCCCATTGCAGGTGAGGAAGTTTGTTTTTAACATGGACGTGACGGTGTTTATAATGACGTCGGCAGTGAGGGTTTTTAATAAAGTGGTGGTGAGGGATTTTTACTATACATTTGCGTGAGGTGTTTTAATAACATGGTGATAAGGTTGTTGTTAATAAACATGTCATGAGTGTTTTTTAATTAACATGGCAGTGAGGTTGATTTTCAATAACATGGGCCAGTTGAGGTGTTTTTAATGAAATCGGCAGTAGGTGTTTTAATAACATGTCAGAAAATGAGGTGTTTTTAATCAACATGTCATGAGGTGTTAATAAGGTGTGAGCTTAATAAAACATTGTCAGTGAAGGCGATTTTAATAACACGGCAGTGTTTGAACAGTCTGAGGTGTTGTTTTAATAAATTGGCAGTTGGTAGGTGTTTTAATAACAATGGTCGCAGTTTGAGGTGTTTTAATAACATCGGTCAGTGAGTGTTTTTAATACATGGCAGTTGAGCGTTTTTAATAACATGCGGTATTAGCGTGTTTTTAATAACCATGGCAGTGAGGTGTTTTTAATAACCATGGCCAGTGAGGGCGTTTTTAATAACATTGGTGATGAGGTGTTATTAATAACATCATTTGTGAAGGTGTTTTTATACAACATGGGTGATGAGTTGTTTTTAATTAAACATGAGTGAGGTGTTTTAACTAACATGGCGGTAAGGTGTTTTTAATAACATGCGTCGTGCAGTGTTTTTAACAACTTGGTGGTGAGGGGATGCTTTACATAACATTGGCGGCTCTCTGGTCAAGTCAGGGTGTGGCGGCATGCGCCGGACGCAACGCGTCGCTGCGTCCACTTTCCGCTGGTACTCCAAGGGCCTCTGTCCGACCATCCCCCAGGCAGATGTCTGGCCCATCCCCATCTCCTTGATATGTTGATCAAACTGCTGCAACCACGAGGCACGTTGTCGGCCCATTGGCCCCCTCCACTCGCGAGGCTCCCTCACTGCGCGAATCTGTTGAGCAGGATCAGCGTTAGGAAAATGAGCCACATGTCCATCCAGCCGCAGCTGATGCTCATGGACCATGCAGGTAACAAATCTCATTTGAGTCTCTCTCAGCAACCGCTCGTTGGACACAAAGTCTAACCAGCGATATCCACGATTCTCCGAAGAGACCTGGTACCAAAGGAATTAAGTCTCCATCTCAGGTTCCTGGTCAGAGTCAAAGTCTCACATCCATAGAGCAAGACTGGAAGCACCAAGAACCTGAAGACTCATACTTTTGTCCTCCTGCACAGGTACCGGCAGCCCCACAATCCATGATCCAGTGAATCCATGACTCTACAGGCCCGACCCAGACGTCTGTTGACGTCTGGCTCACAGCCAGCAGAGACATGAATATCACTGCCAAGGTAAGTGATCTCTGCGGGACCTCAACATCCTCACCACAAACAGGTACAGACCAGATAGCAGCATCCAAGATGTCATTGAAAGCCTGGATCTTAGTTTTGACAAAGGAAATCTGTAATCCCAGCGGCTCCGACTCCTCATTCAGCACCTCGAAGACCCCGAAAAGGTTATCTAGTGTCTCCGCAAAGTTGACTGTATCATCTCCGAAATCAAGGTCAGAGATCTTGACATTCCCAAATGATGCACCACACCTTGATCTCTCTGACATCCTCCCTATAATCCAGTCCATACAAGTACTGAAAAGTGTGGGGGCCAGTACACATTCCTGACAAACTACAGTAACAACTGGAAATAAGTCAGAGATGGAATCACCACATCTCACAGCACTCTCAGTTCCAGACTGTAATTCAGACATCAGATCAATCAGTTTTGGTGGCACCCCACAAAGACTAAGAATCCTCCAGAGGGCATCCCAATTCACTGAATCAAATGCTTTACCGAGATCAACATAGGCTGCAAGGAGCCCCTGCGGAAACTCTCATGTGCGTTTGGTGAGGACACGAAGAGCAAGGATACAGTCAATCGGTGACCTCTTTGGTGTAAATCCTGACTGCTCTGGACGCTGGAGAAGATGGTGGCGAACCCCATCAATAATTATCCGAGCCAAGACCATGCCCGGCACTGAGAGCAGTGTCACCCCTCGGTAGTTGTTGCAGTCTTGGCGATCACCCTTCCCTTTCCAGAGAGGGACAACAAGGCCCCTCTTACAGTCAGTTGGGATGATGCCTGTGTTCCAGGCAGAGCACAGATCTGCTTGCAACGACACGAGTGCAGCATTTCCACCAGGTTTGAGAAGTTCAGCATGGATGCCAAAGATCCCAGGAGCTTTACCCCATTTCAACCAGTTCACTGCAGCTTGTGTTTCCACAAACGATGGTGGACCACAATTGATTGGAGGGTCAGCAAATCGGGATTGTAACACCTCTGACATCCAACTCGACAGCTGGTGAATCACACTGGTACAGCTGCTCAAAAAAAGTGGCCCAGCGGGCCTTCACTTCGGACTCCTCTGTCATGAGCCCACCGCCCTCTGCTCTCACTGCAGTACACCGAGGGATGGGCTTGGAGTATTGCAATGCACGAATTCCCCTGTAAGCAGGACGAGAATCACTTGACCACAGGTGATGCTCTATCCCCTCTACAGATTCCTCGCACATATGCCTCCTTGTCCACCTCTAGTGCCACGTACAGTTTTATTGCTCAGCTCCCTGAACAGCTCAGCTCTGCCATTCAGCTGCTCTATCTCTGTCAATGGTATCCAGTGTCCCTTGAGAGACAAAATCTTCTTCGCCCTACGCTGAGTTCCAGACACCACCGGCTACATCAAGATGTGTCTTGAAGCACTCCACAACTCTTCAGAGCACTCCCAAAGCCACCCAGACCCCCTCCCCCCAATCTCACTCAGCCTCATCGCAAAATGTGGTAAGTTTGTTTCATAACTTTTTTCTTTGATAACTTTCATAACTTTTCCAAACATGCACGTGCGAGTGAGGTATATGCAGACTGATGGTTGGCTAGATGCCTCGCTCTCTGGAGCGCCAGCGTAGGTGACTTCTTGGGACTTCCACTGCCAGATCCCACCCTGGATTTGTGTAATGTTGTTGGCTCTTGTTGCTGATGCTGGCTTTCACTGATTGCCCTTCATATTATATTATTCAATCTTAGATGTGAGTCTAGATGCTGTTGTGAAGAGTTCACAGCTCTAGTGTTTTAAAATAACTCTTCTTGCTACGAAACATCATATCTTCCAGTCTTCCTGAATAAACTCGTCATTTCTCCAAGCCGTCATTTTTAACAGGCTTTCATAACACTAGTACAGTGTCTATACATATATACATAAAGTTGTATTTTCTGTCTGTCTGTCCGTCCGTCGATAGAATCGGCCCCACCGGTAGTAACCCCCATCATATTGCATACCATCGGAATCCTCTTGGCAAATGGAGATGCAATAAAGCATTTATAAACATACAGGGTAGGGGGTTTAGAGTGTGCGGAAGACTCCAATTCTCTCTGTTCATGGGTAACATGTAGCACCACCCGGTGGTAGGCAATATTACAAATCATCCTTTATCTAAACTCTAAATTCCTTCTGCACAAGGTGGGGGTACCTTGGCTGGTATACATATAGGATGGAAACTTTGTGTTTTACATCACAAAAATTCAACAGTGTTGTTCAGGAAGGCTAAATGTAATCAGTGTGACCACTCCTCATCCATCTATAATTCCAGCAATGTGTGTGTGTGTGTGTGTGTGTGTGTGTGTGTGTCTGTGACCGGCTGTTTCTCGACAACCACTGGTCCGATCTAATTGAAACTTGCCAGGTATATTGCTGGGACCTGAGGATGTGCCTTTCAAGGTTTGATATTAATCGGACAAGTGTCCCAAGTTATGGCCATTTATTTACCAACCAATAACGGACACGTTGCTGCGCCTTATTTACCAAACCAATGACAGGACACGTTGCTACGTAGGCGTGGCCGATGCGCCATTTAGTTACCAATCACAGACACGTTGCTGCGTAGGCCGTGCGCGGCCGCCGACGATGACGTCACGTCCGTGCCGGTTACGATGGGGATCGGTGCCTTAGTTACCGTTGCGTAGAGTGGCAATGGTCAATGGCAGCGAATGTCATGGCAAGCAAAGACAGGGAGTAAACTTGATTTAATTTGATTTTAATTAACTCTGTGTGTGTAAGTACTACAGCAGTTGTTACTTCAATGCAAGCAATAATTCGTGGAATGATTTGAACATTCTGTACGGGCACGCCACACTTCCGGATAGTGATGACTTACTGTATTCTAATAATTCCCCATTTATATGCGCATTTATAGATAAACACAATGCCCCAATCCAGTCGTCGTTTACCAGAGTGAAGAACGGCCCTGTGTGGTTGTTTCTGGCTCGCGGTTGAAAGTTTTTTTGGGGGGAGTTGCACATACGGGCACGCGAGAGTGAAGGAACGGCCTGTGTGGTTGTTTCTGGTTCGCAGTTTGAAAGTTTATTATTATTATTTTTTGGGTTTGCATGTACGGCCACGCACGTACGGGCACGCGAGTGTGAAGGAACGGCCTGTGTGGTTGTTGTTTCTGGCTCGCGTTTGAATTTTTTTTTTTGCACGTACGGCCACGCACGTACGGACATGCACGTGCGACGTACTAGACTATCTATAATTCCAGCAGTGTGTGTGTGTGTGTGTGTGTGTGTGTGTGTTCTGTGACCGCTGTTTCTCAACAACCACTGGTCCGATCTCATTGAAAACTTGCCAGCTATATTGCTGGGGACGTGAGGATGCCTTTCAAGGTTTGATATTAATCGGACAAGTGCTTCCCAAGTTATGGCCATTTATTTACCAACCAATGACAAGATACATTGCTGTGTAGGCGTGCCATTGGGAAGAGAACCTCAGCCGCGTTCCCCATTACGGGTTACACCGTACGGACTTCCGGATAGTGATAACTTACTGTATTCAAATAATTTCTCGATTTCTTAATGCGCATTTATTGATAAACACAATGCCCCAATCCAGTCGTCGTTTACAGAAGCAAAGGAACGGCCTGTGTGGTTGTTTGAAAGTTTTTTTTTTTTTTGCACGTACGGCCACGCGAGAGCGAAGGAACGCCTGGCCTGTGGTTGTTGTTTCTGGCACACGGTTTGAAAGTATATATATATATATATATTTTTTGCATGTACGGCCACGCACGACGGCATGCACTAGTTTCATAAATGCCAAGGTGAGCCAATGAAAAAAGCCAAGCATTCACAAGGTTTCGGAAAAGCGATGATAATAGAAAACCTATACGCCAAGAAAACCTATAGAAAACCAAGATGCCAAGGTGAACAACGAATAGCCAAGATCTTGTGAAAAGAGCCAGGAGTGGTCACACTGAATGTAATTACAGTAATCCAGTTTTTTTCAAGTGTACATTGTGTTCCAGAAGAAAATGTCACTTTGTGGAAATGTCGAAGGTTCACCGAGATGGCACTCCTGCCATGTGGGCTCCAGATGGGAGTGCCGAACAGCCCTCCATGCGGGACTGTCGATGCCGATATAAATTCATATTTGAATCTAGTAAACACTGACAGCGTATCACGATCAATATTAAATCGATGTTGTGTTTCGTATACAGCCTGTGGCTGATGGTTGCATCATTAGCTGAGAGCACAGCTATGCCTCTGGTGCAGTGCTCCCTGTTTCCAATAAGCTGGTACTCATTTTGCCGACCTCAGAAGGATGACACGCTGAGTCAACCCACCTGGTGTTATTTAACGGAACGACAGGGCTTCAAACTCAAGACCTCAACATCTTAAGCCAGCCACCTTAACCGTTTTGCAAACACCAGGCTCGCATGACAATATAAGTATTCAACAGGTGTGCTGGTGTGTTTAGTGTGACACAAAGCACCTGCACACAACACAGAAGGAATCCCAATCTCGACGTTCTCCCCCAATCGCCCGGAGACCACATGAGGGCGCCATTTTACCGTGTGTGCGAATGTGCAATTGGGAGAAATGGAATTATGATGTCACTGATGAACCTGGTTACCAAGCTCGAGATTTGCTACAAAAGCTTTGTAGGGAAAGAAAGGTTAAAAATAACTGTTGAGGAGATGGTGTCGATCAATTTCAACTTGGATGCTTGGAACACGCCCAATAAAGCATGATGTCATAGTCGAAGCAAAACGTCATGAACTGGTAGTTTGGGTGTTAATTGCTCTTTGGTGAAGGGACAAGTTTTCCGTTTAATGCCAACATTAAATAATTGGGAACTGTGCCTCAGGTCTCGGAATCTGTCCAGCACTGGGCTTCAATGGAGTATTACCATTTCATATGCAGCCGATGACTGCTGGTTGGATAATTGCTGGAAGCACAGCTGTACCAATGATGCAGTGCCCCTTGCTTTCAGAAAACTGGTACTCATTTTTGCCGACCTCAGATGGATGACAGGCTGAGTCAACCCACCTGGTGTTTTTAAACAGCGTGACAGGGTGCTCAAACTCAAGACCCGAAGATCTTAAGCCAGCCACCTTAACCGTTAAGCCAACATGAGGCTTCGATGGAGTGGTTTCATTGGATAGTTTATTACGATGGCACACTCTTTATATGAGTACACCTGTGTAGCGACTATATATATGTATCCAATATATAAAGCTTATTCTAACCACTCACTGCCTCACTGTTGAACTCGCTGACTGACTGATATTAATGTTTGGTAGCTTCTGGGTGACTTAGAAAGCTGAAATTTCGAGTACCGACAGATAGCGAAGGTGATACACTGGTGAAAAATCACAGAACCATTAGAAAGCGTCCGTAAATGAAAATATAAATAAATGAAAATAAATGAATCAAAAAAATGCAGGTGAACAACCTGAGACAACGGGGAAGTACAGTGATTTTGTGTGCCAGTGGACATCAAAGCCCACACACCAGGAAAAAAATCACAGGACCATTGGAAAGCGCCCGTAAAATGAAAATATAAATAAATTAAAAAATTAATCCACGTGAGTGACCCGAGCCAATAGGGAAGCACGGTTCATTATTGCTTGCAATGTGCAAGCACACCCCGCTAATATATACATGCATATATACACACCAGCAAATACAACCCGTCGCTTCACTGACGGGGGGTATTAAGGAGGGGGGTGAGAGAAGAGGGAGGGGAGTGAGAGAGTGAGGGAAAGGGGAGGGGGGTAGGTGGCGAGAGCTATTCCGAGAGAGAGAGAGAGAGAGAGAGAGAGAGAGAGAGAGAGAGAAGATGTGAGGTGAGGTGAGGGGTGGGAGGTGGGGTTAGTAAAGAGAATGATATGTTATGCTTAATGACCGAACACACACAAAAACAAACTCATGTCAGGACAGCTGTACACACAACGACACAACAGTTTATAATGTAATCTGCTGGCACATCTGCAAAAACTTTGATGTCCCAGTTCCTGAAAATTTGTGGGAAAATGAACCAAAAGTAAAAACTGAAAACATGGAAGTACCTACCGCTCACGGACGATCCCATCGAGTGTGAACATCAAAAACAAAGCATTGCGATCAGTTATCACACATAGATACAAAAAAAGAGAAGGCATTGCTGATTGAGGTGTTAATATCAGTGATTTTGGACTAAACGATGCAGAAATGAAGAAAATGACCAAATACGAAGACCTCAAGAATTAAGTGAGAAGATCCTGGAAACTGAAGAATGCCAAAGTTGTACTAGTGATAGCTGGACCTACAGGAATGATAACGAAGAACCTCACAGAGATATTAAACATAGGGGGGCAGTAACCCTGGGTGCTCACCTGGTAGTGGCTGGATAAGATAATCAGGCAACCACTGGTAGGCATGGAT
>CM068961.1:120451794-120454294 GCA_035128595.1 Eptatretus atami
AGAAAACATTATTTAATATTTTCTTCAATCCAACATGGCTGCCAAACCATGTGACCCATCAATTATTCCTGAACAAACTTGTACACACATGGCTTGAGGAACATTTGTGTGAAGTTTCTCCTCGATCTGTCCAGGTGTTTTGGAGAAGATTTATATATTTTTCGGGTAAATCCAATATGGCTACCAAACCATGTGACCTATGACGTCATATGTGTGAATCTTTTGTTACTCATGGGTATGCGGTCATACGTGTAAAGTTTTTCCTTGATATACTCAGCCATTTCAGAGAAGATTTTTGAAGGTTAAAAGAACAATATGGCTGCGGAATCACGTGGCCTCATCCAAAAAAATTTCTGTGGACAATTTTATCCCAAAATGATCCTCAAAACTTTTCATCCTCATCCGATGTAGCGTTCTACATATGCAATTATGACATTATAAGGAAGGCATGTGTGATGTCAAAAAACATCACACTCATTCCCCATGTGGAATACTTGCCACGTGCCAAGTTTCAATTTTTTCCATGGTGTGGTTTCAGCAATGCAGAGGTCCAAAGTTTTTCTGTTTTTCCAATATGGCTGCCACAGCACATGACCTATGATGTCTTCATTATAAGTACAACATTCTACATGAGCAGTTGCTCCGATGGTGAGAATTTCGTCTCAATCCGCCAAGCGGTTGTGGAGAAAAATACTAACGTTCTGTGCGTACAGACAGACAGACACGCCAACAAACCGACCCAAATGCAATACCCTCTCCTCCAGCAAGGGTTATAAACCCTGAGTATGAGAATATGGAGAAGACTAATTCATAATTGGATCAAAATGTCAAAAACAAAGTCACAATATATACAAATGGGTTTTCTCAGCCCGGCCACTGCACATCAGTGCGAGATGGCCAGGTTTTTTTTTTAAAAAATCGCTTCTGTCTTTCTTTAATTGTTCACCATTTGAGCTTCAGTGTGTCTGTCCAGGACATAATGTTTTTACCATTTGAGCTTTTGCCATCAGATTTTCAACAAATCTTTATGATGAGAATTTGGGAAACATCGATCTATACTAATCCTCGGCAACCTCGCTCTCTGGGGTCTAAAAGCGTTTCCTGGATAACCTCACTGGGGCCTGAAGCCACCATGATTTTTGGCCTGCTCAACCATGCCTTGACTTGGAACAGGACGTAACGATTTCTCAACGATAAAGTTTTTTTTTTTCACTTTCCTGACTCATATTATCGAATGCCTGTTCATTATAGCTACGGATCGTTGTACACGTCGCTTTTGTAAGTACTAGAGTTTTCAAATTAGGAGCTTGGAGCCATTTCATGCGTTATATGATACAATTTTTCACGATCTACTCTCACGGACTCATTAAAGTACATCATCGAAAAATTATTTCTGTTTTGAGGATCGGATATCGTCCGGACTGAATAAGTGTCGAAATTTATTGTGAAATCTGATAATTTAAAGAAATAACTAAGCCGATATACCTATTTACTTTAAGAAAGCAGGGTTACGTCCCTCCTTCTCCATCGATACACAAGAATGTGTAAAATTTCCAAAGGATTAAACTTATATTTTTCTCTTGTTTGGAGAATTATGTTGAGTGAACAAAAAATTTAGGAATGTGTCAAACTTTACCAGCTTCATTGAGCTATATGATTTCATGCATTCACTGCTTGACCTCGTGCCCTGTCCCCCAGAGGGACTGCCTATCCATCGCGTCTGCCAGATCTGTGTGTATATTTTCAGAGGTTTTGCGAGGTTCTCTGCAGGGAATCGAAGCAAATCTGGTGAAAAAAGGATGTTTAAAAAAAGAGTTATAACATTTGCCCGGACACCGAACCGATGTACCACGTGCGTGCACAAACGTGCAGGCAATATGGCAGAATATTTGCAATGTTTATTTCACGGGTGATTGAACTTTGCGATGTCTCCAGGGTTGTTCTGCATTAAGCTGCAAGTCTTTTGTGGATAAAGTCATTATTTGTACAAATTCATTTTATATCATTAACTGCTGCGTGCATGGTGAAAACCGGCTTTAAAGTTAAAGGGATCCTATATATGTCTGGTGTTGGCTTAATGGGTGGGTGGTGGGCTTTGGATCCGAGGGTCCTGATTTCAAATCGCACTCGACTGTTGCATTAATACCAGGTGGGGTTGACTGCCTGGCATCCATCTGAGGTCGGCAAAATGAGTGCCAGCTTGCTGGTATCCTGTGTCGGAGTGCCAACCCATCCAGGATTTTGTCAAATAGCCAAGGAGACTGCTTAGGCAGCACCGACACTCTGCACAGAGTATGGTCCCAATGGATGTATGGATGTATCCGATATGATATATATTGCAACAGCCTGGCCAACCATTCCTTAAGAACCAATTAATTGGAGTGCTTCCATGAGTGCTTAAGCCACTTGCGGAATGCCTTACAGTCGAAAGCAGTACCACGCCACGTCGTCCTGAGTGAATCGTTCACTCACTGTGGACACTTTTGCCCACCACGGTATT
>CM068961.1:120459294-120463294 GCA_035128595.1 Eptatretus atami
AGGGTAAATTTTCAGGGTGAATGGAAATGTTGAGAACACCAATTGCGAGTGTTCTCATATCCGAGAGAGGGAATGTGAAGAACTGTGTAATGCCATGTCTCTCAACTTTGAACGAAGTTATAGTTGCTTCTCACACTCCACATGTTTCTATTTACCTACCAATCACATCATGTGCTTTCTGATTGAATGGTTTGCATTAGTGGGAACAATTGTCTGGGTTGCAGACAGACAGTTGTTCTTTGCAGATTATGTGGTTCTACTGTGTGAGACATAATCTGCTGCGATGCTCACCACAACAGTCAGGAGGTGTGTCTGATATCTATATATATATCTATATCTAATATCTATATCTATATCTATATCTATATCTATATATCTATCTTCTTCTTTCGGCTGCTCCCGTTAGGGTCGCCACAGCGGATCATCCGTATGATCCGCATAGTGATTTGGCTTAGTTTTTACGCCGGATGCCCTTCCTGACGCAACCCTAGTCGCCTCTTACGACACAGGGATATGGTACACCTATTTTTACCCAGGGCATACACCGGGCCCAGTATACTGGTACTCACTTCGCCGACCTCAGAAGGATGACAGGCTGAGTCAACCTCCTGGTGTATTAATTCAGTGGCCCAACGGGACTTGAACTCAGGACCTTTTGGATCCCAAGCCGCTGCCCGAACCACTGCGCCAACACCAGGCTTATAATATATATATATATCTATATCTATATATATATCTATATATATACATATATATCTATTATATCTATCTATCTATATATATATATATCTATATATATATCTATATATACTAGTACGGGCCGTAGGGGCGGGCCCGTAGGTGCGTAAACGATGACTGGATTGGGGCATTATTTCAATTAGATCGGACCAACCGTATCATAAATGGCCATAACCTGGGAAACACCTGGGAAACATATTCAGGTCTCCAGCGTCAATTGTGACGTCATATCAAATGAAGAAGAATTGTGACGCCCCCTCTCTCTCGCCCCCCTCGCTCCCCCTAGTCTTTCCCTCCTCTCCCCCCCTCCTCTCTCGCCCCTCTCTCTCGCCCCACTCTCACCCCCCTCTTGAATTGTGACGCCCCTCTCTCTCACCCCCTCTTTCCCCCTCTCTCCTCCCTCTCCTCGCCCCCCTCTTTCCCCCCTCTCTTCCCCCCTCTCTCTCCCCTCTCTCTCCCCCTCTCTCTCCCCCTCTCTCCCCCCTCTCTCACCCCTAGTCTCACCCTCCTCTATTCCTCCTTCTCTCTCCCCCTCTTTCTCCCCCTCTCCCCCACTCTCTCACCCCTAGTCTCGCCCCTCCTCTCTCCCCCTCTCCTCCCCCCTCCTCTCTCGCCCTTCTCCCTCGCCCCTCTCTCTCGCCCCCACTCCCACCCCCTCTCTCACACCCCCTCTCACACCCCCTCTCCCGTCCCCTCTCTCGCTCTCTCTCTCGTCCACTCCCACCCCCTCTCTCTCCCCCCTCTCTCCCCCTAGTCTGCCCTTCCTCTCTCCCCCTCCTCTCTCGCCCCTCTCTCGCCCCCACTCTCATCCCCCCCTCTCCCGTCCCCCTCTCTCGCAGATATGGTCGACAGATAAATGGCTAACTTGGGAACTGCTTATCCGATTAATATCAAACCTTGAAAAGGCAACAGCCACGGGTCCCCAGCAATATTCCTGGCAAGTTTCAATCAGATCGGACCGTCAATCGTGCAAAAAAAAAATAAATAATAATAATAAATAAATAGATAAATAAACATTAATTGTGACGTCATTCGTGATGTCATAGCAACGTGTCCTGTCATTGGTCGACAGATAAGTGGCCATAACATGGGAACCGCTCGTCCGATCGATATCAAACCTCGAAAAGGCACATCGGCGGGTCTCCGGCAATATTCCTGGCAAGTTTCAATCCGATCGGACAGGTGGTCGTCCGGTTATAATATTTGGGAAAAATTGGCATGATAAGGTGAGAAGGTGGAACGACACCTTCAGCTGCCATATATACACCTTTTCAACACTGAAAAAGCAGTAAAATGGCCGTAACTTGGGAACCGCTGTCCGATCGATATCAAACCTCGAAAAGCCACATCCACGGGTCCCCGGCAATATTCCTGGCAAGTTTCAATGAGATCGGACCGGCCGTCGTCGAGAAACGGCGGTCGCAGACAGACAGACAGACAGACACACAGAGATTGCTGGAATTATAGATAGATATCTATATATAATATATATATATTATATATATATATATATATATATATATATATATATACATATATATATATATCTATATATATATATATATCTACATATATATATCTATATCTATATACAGTATATATCTAATCTATCTATATATATATATATATATATATATATATATATATAGATATATATAGAATATATAGATATATATATAGTATATATATATAGATATATATATATATATATATATTGTTACGGCTGTGGAAATTCGCAATACACCATAAAGGGTCCTTAGATCAGTTATGACGGTAAGTAATTGTGTAGTTAGATAGTTCCCCACCGTTGTTTAAAGGGAATTCTTTGTCTTCACCGGGCTGCGACTCTTTGAGATAGCCGTTTTTCTTTCGCTATCGTTATTTTGGACCGTCCGAAGACTTCAAACGAAGGCCCTGTGAAAGGCCTACAACGGCGCGCGAGTTTTCCTGCCCTTTTTTTGCGGCGCCGGGGCTGACGGGAGAGTCTGCGAGAGCTCGCTAGCGATTGGTGGATACGGGGTGTGAGGCGGCAGTGAGGAGGAAACGCCCCTTTTCGAGGAGCTTCTCGAAAGGGCTCGAAGGGAGGCGGAGCCGAAAAGGGGTGGAGCGAAGGGCGGAGCCCCGCGCTATATAAGGCGGACCGCACGCGGGCTCGCTCTCTCTTCTTCTTCGTGCTGGATTGCTCTGCTTCCTCTTCGTCGACGCTCTCTGCTTCTTCTTCGTCGACGTCATCCGTTCTCTTCTGGTGGTCGAGGTCGAACTCGACTCGCTCTCGTCGTTTGGCTTCCTCTTCTTTTTTTTATTTTTTTGTATACCATGTCGAGGCTCGTATGAGAGCTAACACACAACGACAGCAAGGGGGCATGAGACAAGAGGGGCGGGAGTGGAAGGGACAAAACAGTGGGGAACAGACACATTAGGTGATCTGTGGAAGGGAGAGGGATGGGGATGGGACGGGGAACATGGGGAAGAGAAGATGGACATTACAGGGACTTTCAGGAAGAAAGCAGGGGAATTGAAGGAAGTGGGCTTGGGTGGATTATCGGGGGTAGAAAAGATCGAGGATTTGGATGGGGGATGATAAGAGGTGGTGGTGAACAGCTGTTTTGAAAGCCTGGAGGGAAGAATGGGAAAGAATAGAGTGAGGGAGTTTATTCCAAAGGCGGAAAAAAAGAGGAATGAAGGAGTGAAGGTGAGCAGTGGTTCGTGATTTTGGTAGTTTTACCAGAAGGGGGTTGTTGGCGGACCTTGAGCGCCCTGTGCAAATGTGGTGGGACAAAATGGCAGAGAGAGCAGGGGGGCAAGGCTGGAGAGGAGTCGGTAGAAGACAGAAAGACCACCACCAACCTGCGGTGATTGAGTGAGAGGCCCAAAGACTCAGCTCATTGCGGGAGATGCCGATGATCCTAAATGCCCTGGTTTCGACAGCGTGAAGCCGAGAAAGTGGGGGCAGGAGCACCAGCCCAGAGGGGAGAGCAGTACTCCATCAGGCTACGGACAAAAGCTTTGTAAGTGGTCAGGAGCTCAAGAGGGCCGAGGAAGGACTTGCACGACGAGGATTCCCATCGGCGACTGGCTTTTGAGGCGAGGTTGGAAATGTGACTTTCCCAGGAAAGGTCATGGCAGAAATGGTCGTGGTGGTGGTGGTCGTTGGTGGTCGTTGGAGGTTCGTGCTTCCTCTTCTCTTGGTGGTCGTCGGAGGTTCGCGCTTCCTCATCTCTTGGTGGTCGAGGTCGAACTCGGGTTCTCTCTCTGGATCGTC
>CM068961.1:120476743-120491043 GCA_035128595.1 Eptatretus atami
GAAGAGTAGTGAATTATGATACAGTAATGAGTACGACATGTGTGAAAGAGGAAGATGAAGCATTATAAGAGATCGTTTTTATACGCCCGATATATATATATACCGGGGCGTATTATGTGATACTGGTCGTCCGTCCGTCCGTCCGTCTTTCTGTCTGTCTGTCCGTCCGTCCGTCTGTTCCTCTCCGCATTCTAACTCCCAAAGTTTTTAACTTTCATGTTTCATATTTGGTACATTGGTACAGACTGTGGAGACGGTGTGTCGCGACATACGTTCGTCATCTAAAGTCGTTGCCATGGCAACCAGGATGCTGTTTTCCATGTAGTAGCACAATTCTGTATATACCTTCTTGTTCTTCATAAATTGACGTGTTTGAATATATAATTCTGCCCAGTGATGGCAAAACCTAACAAGTCCGGTTTTGGTCAAATTTGAGTTAGACCCATATCTGGACTTACTAGGTTTTTCCTGTCCTCCAAGTGTACTTAAATTAAATATAGCATGAGCATTCACTTCGATAATGTTATGGCAAAACCTAGCAAGTTCACAGTTACCCTACCAAAACGCCAATGTTTTTCCTTGATAACTCAAATTGTCTGGAGCTGGACTTGCTTGGTTTTGCCATCACACGGCAGAATTGTGTGTGTGCGTGCGTGCGTGTGTGTGTCACAGAGACTTTTTCGGGCGTATATTGTGCTCACTTGCGCTGTTGTTATTATTATTATTATTGTCATTGTTGTTTGAGAGAGTTTTCATCAGATTAGGTAATGAAAAGATCGTAGAAAAAATCGTGAGGTGAATGGTGAATTTGGATTGGTAAACGCAGGGGGTGGAAACAGTTCACGTGGTTACGAGAGAAGCACGTGGCTATGGGAGGTGTATAGTCAAAAGGGAATTTATTTATTTTAAATAAGGATTGCGTAACATTTGGAAAAGGGAAGGTTGAAGTAAAATCGTGGAGGTGCATGGTGAATTTGGAACTGTAAACGCAGTGAGAAGCTGATGGATCGATGAAAAGTATCAGGAAGAGGGTGGAGAGAGAGAGAGATGTGGTTCCAGGAGGTGTATAGTTCGAAAGGATACAAGGAAAATTATTAATTTTTTAATGTATTTTTGAAGAATAGGTAAGATTCGGGAATGGAAGGTTGTAGAAAGAAATCGTGAAGGTAATGGTGAGAGTGGGTCAGCTCAAGTAGATTAAAGTTGGTGTGCCGGCAGAAGAAGGAAGAAGAAGAATCCTGAGTCGTGGGTGTGCAGGGAGAAAGGTAGTTTATTTTTTTTGTTTTGTTTTGGATTTAAGACAAGAAACAGAGTGTTTTGATTGGGAGGGATGGGGGACGTTGGGAAAGTTGGGAAAATAGGAATTGAAGGTAATTGGGAGAGAATACAAATAAACACGATCGTACACCGAGAGGGAAAGGATGGGTAGGCCTCAAGGAACCCGAAAGACAAGGTCGACGAAAACTCACAAAATAGCACGATTTTTGAAACAAAACCGAACTAGGAATACACAGAAACATGTGGGTGAGAAAATAAACAGTTAAAACGTGACAGATAACAACCAGAAAATTAACTTTGAGAAAGTCGGCAGAGAGACCTGCCGATGCTCCTAACCCAGAACCGGAAGACCAGTTTGTGAGTTTATCCATGTCTGTAGAGAGTGAAAAGGCTGCTGCCTGCCAATCAGAGTGATGAGAGATGGTGCAGCAGAGGGTGGAGTCATCAGCAAAGAGATAAAGAGGACCATAAGTTAATAGGTTACGTACTCTTGGTGCAGATTATCGCACCAGGGATACTATTCTAAATACATCTCTGTTATGTCTCGTGTGGATTTCCCAGAGTGGCCACCCTCGAAGTATTTTTTGAGGTCCATATTAATGAAAAATGGCACCACCCTTTTACAGCAGAGGGTGTTCCCCTTGACCCCCCCCCCCTCCCCTAGTTATTACCTGGAGAAGGTGTGCAGCGAGATTGATTTCACAAAGTTTCACTTGTGATTTTGCCAAGTTTTGTGAGATATGCTTTTCTTAATGATGACTAAAGGAACCATAAACGTCGCTTTTCGAAGAGTCTTGCTATTATTTAGGGTGTCCCAAAAGTCTCCATACATATTGAAAATTAACACTTGTGGCAAAATGTAACTTTATTTACAAAACGTTCTCTACATGATTGCCATTTCTTTGTAAACACACACTAAGTCGTCTCTCTCACTCATGGTGAACTCGAGTCAACATATCTGGTGTTATGCAAGTAATTCCACTTCGAATGCGTTCCTTTAAATGATCCATGTTCTGAATCCTGTCGTGTGTGTCATGTGTGATGTGCTTGCCATGTTTCCTGCTAAAGTCGATTGCAACCTTGTGACAGCTTCCCAAGCCAGCCATGAGAATGATTTCAATACGTTCTTCTTTTGACAAAGGCATTATTGAAGGGAATCTGAAAAAAAGAAGATATAAGCTATGTATGAAGAATTTCGGGAGACATTTTGCTGAAAGTGTTAATTTTCCCTTTGTATGGAGACTTTTGGGACACCCTGTATAATTTTTGAACGTCTGGTTCAGGTAATGTGTATCCAGCCTCCCTCAACTGCTTACTGTATCTGTTCGATTCCTGCTGTCTCTCTCTACTTACACATCATTGTCATTTTAATGTATTTTATGCCCTCTATGTTTTCAACATGAAACACTTTGTTGCCATGTCACTCATCTTTATTATGCAGAACTCTTACGTTCCTCCCACATCTAATTCTTACATCTTTACATCCTGCCTTTGACTTGTATTTCTTGTGAGAGTCCACGTCTTACATACATTGATGTATTCGACATTGTATATTAAATATATCAGTGAAGATGTTTCCTGTCCTCCTTTCCTTTATCACTCATACTCTCATTGGAAAATATTGCATCAAATGACAGGTATCAATAATGTGTGCCTTTTCCACCTCTTCCTCTACCTTCCAGAAACCTTGCCAACAACAGCTTTCGCAGCCTCTCGTGGAAAGCATTTCGTGGATTGAGTCTCAGTAATCTGTAAGTGAAATTTTCATCATGTTCCCATCATTTTTTTCCTTTTCTGTTTCTCACATCCTCCTTCCTTTCTTTTTTTTCTTTCTTTATCTTCCTTTTTAAACTTCCATTTTGTCTTCCTTCTTTCCTTTTTCTTCATTTCCTTATCATTTTTTTTTGCTTCCTTTTTTCTTTTGATTATTTCTTTCTTTCTCTATCATCTTTTTTTTTTTTTTTCCTTTTCTCAAGCTCCTTTTATGTTGTTATAATTGCCTTACCTTTGCAAGATTGTGAGTACTTCTGCCCACTTCATTTATCCAAACACCTGAGGTTACACCTGCAACGACTACTTTTCATTTCTTCTTTTCTTTTTATGCCTCCACTGATGAAGTCACCGGAGGCATGTTTTTGGGTTGTCTCTCCGTACGTCCGTCCGTGTGAATTTTCTCTGTTTTCTCTGCAATTGCATATCTGATTGACACAAAATTTTCACCTTAGGTGCAGCTACTCATGTAGAATGTTTTAATGATATCATAGGTCAAGTGGTGTGGCAGCCATGTTGGAATAACAAGGAAAAACTTTGGACCTCTGTATCTCCAAAACTGCTCCATGGAAAAAATTGATACTTGGCACATGTCAAGGACTCCCCATGGGAAATACATGTGATTTTTTTTCTTTTTGTTGATGTCATAAGTGACTTCGTTGTGACGTCATAATTGCATACGTCAAACGCTTTATTCGATCAGTATGAATTTTTTAAGGGTTATCGAGGGCTAAATTGTATGGGGGGGGATATTGATAAATGCCATCGGTCATGCAGTTCGGCAGCCATATTTTTTTTTTAACGTAAAACCTTTAGAAATGCTCTTCTGCAGAACGGCTTGACAGATCAAGGGGCAACTTTTCACCCACATGTTTCCCAAGCCTTGGGGATACCAGGTTGTTCATGAATAATTAATAGGTCACATGGTAAGGTAGCCATATTGGATTGAACGAGAATCTTAAAAAAATTATATATTTTTGACCGCTTCATCAATCGACGTGAAATGTCAAAGTTTTGATCCAAGTAGTCTTGGGGAATATGTGGTTTAAAATTCAACCTGATCAAGACGCATTGTTTGGCAGCCAGAATTATTTAATATTTTGAGTCTGAGTTCAGGGATTGAAATCAAACTTGATATAAGATTGTATAATGATGTAATCATGTGGGCAGAGGCATATCCGTCAATGTCGTGATGTCGAAGAGTGCTGTTCTATTTTTACATGATATAATGCTTGTAGTGGTGCTGCCACAAACACACACACACACACACACACACACACACACGAATATACGCAACACAACACGAGACTATTAGATGAAACCAACATTACAACATAGCCACTGAGTTTGGGTGAAGTGCCGTCACTTCCCGTGGCATTTTGGATACAAGCAACGTCGCCACAATGGCTTTGATTTTCTCACCGCCCTCAGTGGGCATTTCCTTCGAAGGAATTTCCTCCTCCCTATGGGAATTGTCCATGCTCTTAACCCTTTAAATGCTGAACATCAAGCAAGGAAGCAGCACATACCATTTTCAAAGTCTTTTCGTGTGACTTGGCCGGGGCTTGAACGACCTACCAATTCGTTACTCAGGTTATTGGTCGTTTTTTTTTCATTACTTTTTTGCTTTCCCCTTCCTTCAGTCTATTTTTAAAGGGTTCCTCTTATTTTTTTTAATTTATTTTATTATTAAAAACTTTTTTTTAGATCCACTTCGAAGGATTCAGGTTGTTTGTGTTTTCAGAGGGAGCAGCGTAGTGGCAATCCCAAATTGCTCTTGAAGGTATTAAGACTCAACTACAGTGTGTGGACTGCTCTAAGTGTGGACCACTGCAGGAAGTACAGGCAGTGCATGCAGATTACCGCCACTCTGAATGTCATTCATGGGCCAGATGGATTTCTTTATTTTCCAAAATCCAATAGCAACACGATACTTCGACGTAGACTAGCTTGGCTTCCAGAAAGTTAGAATCCCAATTCGGAATACTGCCACCTTGAGGTGAATTGAAACTCATTATGTGGGATGCCAGTCAAGTGTCGTCACCATTTTACAGCCATCGTACCCACAGTTGATTTCTCTTCTTTTTGTTTTTGTGAATATTTGTTTCAAACTTTTACTTTTATAAACACGACTTCATTCTCATTTCCAAATTTTCTGACCATTGTACAGGGTGGTCTAAAAGTCTCTTTACCTCTGATAAATTTCTCCCACCTCCCTCCGTCCCTTCCCCTCCGCTTTCCCCCACCGTGGGGTGCAAGGAGAATGATTTGAGCTCATACAGATACGATGACTAATTTTATTATTGTAAGTATTGCACAATATGTATGTTAAAAGAGTTTCAGAAGGAAGGCTTTCCTGGGGAGGAGTAAAACGACTTTCAGGCCTCTGTGTACAATTTGTTTTTATCAATTTGTGTCGAACATCATCCGCATTAATCACACCGGACGTTGTTTTTTGATTGTCTTTGTGCTTCATTCCTATAAAAGCACTAGACAGTGCAGTATAATTCGGAATACTATGTTTGTTGTATAGCAGTGCTTATAAAGGTCGACTTGGCGAGTATCCAACACCGTAATGCCTTGAACAAGGAATTGATTCCTTATTCACCGGCACAAATAAGGGAGGATAAGCCATGAAAAAAACACAACACACATCCCGCTGTTAGTTATTTTGTGGCAAATGAGATGTGGTTAGCAGAACTCGTCTCGTACACTCCAGTCAAACCCATTGCCTTCATCTCGCCTGGCTTTGATGTATTAACTGATGTGTAAAAGCTGTAATTATAATTGGGTGGCTGGCATAACGGCAGGTAGCTTTGTTCAAAAGCATCTCTTACGTTCCACGCCTTAACTAATTACGGCCTGTTTGCATACTGCCATTGGCTGTCAGTCTTAAATCTCAGCCTCTGAATGAGTTTCTGAAACAAATCGGTGCGTCCTCTGATCTTTCCGATGCAGGTACATAAAATTGCCATAAATCGTCATCGACCTACGATCGGTTTGTTTCACGGAACAGACTGGGACTCTTTGAAGGAATGATTATATACAGTCTCACGGCTGCCTTTATCTGACTGGCTTGCAAAGTCCCCGATGTAAACCAATTCTTTCCCTTTTTTTTTTCTTTTTTTTTTTAAAAGAAACCTTCTTTTGAGAACAAAGCAAACTTTTGTGATTGAAAGGCTTAAGCTTTGTCCGAGCAATCATTCAATCCTGACAAACTGAAAATCTCATTTATTAACTGACAGGAGCAATGGTATCCAGACCGTTTCAGTTGTCTCCTTCAGTTTCATTAGTGGCTGTTGTGAAAGTTTGTTGTGCGATGGCTTCTCATGCCTAAAAATTTACAAAACGTGCATTAATTATCTATATGTTACTAAAACTCTCATCTTGTATATATGTATGTATGTATGTTCCCGAAATACAGCCAAAATGGTACACGATAGCGCAAAAATTTTCAGCCCGACTAACTCGCCCTTCTCCTGCGTGTGCAGTATCAAGTTTTGTTAAAATCGGGCAACGAAAAAATTTTAAAAAAATCGATTCCCGATTCAGTCAAGTACTCTTTGGGAGTATTTGATCAATGCAAACAACCTCAGCAGTATAGTTCCTGGAGCTATCTTTTATTTTTTCTTGAAATTATTTATTTAAAAATCTGAAACATTTATATAGACAAAGAACGATTTATTTTTAAGCATAATATATATATCGCCATTTTGATCTAATATTTCCGTGTTCATTAATAATAAAATTGTGTTTAGAAGATTACGCACAATAATTTCATCGACTTTCTTTTTTCTTTTTTTCACATTGACGAGCAATATCAAGTTTCGTTCAAATCGGGCAACGAAAAAAATTATTAAAAAATCAATTCCTGATTCAGTCAAGCACTCTTTTGGGAGTATTTGATCAATGCAAACAACCTCAGCGGTATAGTTCGCTGGAGCTATCTTTTTTATTATTTTTTGAAATTATGTTTTTATCAACCGCTGTCATAACGGGAGAACCCAACGGGTTCACGGGTCGTCTAGTTGGCTATAATTACAACATGCGCTGTTAAGAAAGAACGATGTTGAGGAAAGGAAATAACAAAGTGTGAATGATAGAATGGTTCAAGAGAAGGAGTGAAAGAGGTAGTCAATCTGAATATTCGGGAATTGTTCGTGGAAGAGCCGAAGTTTCATGAAGTACATGTGATTCACCCAAAACATTTGATTACCTTGATAAAAAGTGAAACCGTACTTCAGGAAGTGTGTTGCGCTTTTGAGAAATTAGAATCCACCTGCGACGAGGCGAGAAACCACACCTCATCTTTTTCATGCTTTCTTCCGCTCCCATTGATTATGCATTCAAAACTAATGGATGCGACCGATGAGGAATCCAACTTGATCAAACTTTCCCAGTTACAACTGCCATTGAAAAACAGGACAGTTTTATGTCCACACCAGCTATCCCTCATACTTTCAGCTCGGCATATCTTGGATTATTGTATCTTGTTTATAAAACTTTCAGAATGCCCCTCGTAATTAAGCCTCCCTCTATAGGATAGAGGGAGGCTTATACCTGTTGTATGGTTTGTTTCTACAATTAGTACCTCCAGTTTTAATGGCACCTAAAACTTTCTTACCCCTCCCTAAGAGTACTGAACCACCATTTAGGTTTAATTATTAATTAATTTATTTTTCTCCCTTTTTTTGTGTGCCAATGTCCAAGCTGTATCTCAGAGCCGGAGAATATTTTCCGAATGAAATTTTGCTTCAATAATGAGAATAGAAAGAATGCAGGGTTGACATGTTTTTTTGACCTCTATCTAATTTTAACCTTTTGAACCCTGAGCTCCTTGGACTTTCGGCTCCCCCACCCTGGACTCCCTGGAGAAAAATCCGATCACTCGGGTATATGGAGGTTTGAATAGCAGCTGGTAAAACGGCCGCTAGGGTTCAAAGGGTTAAGGTCATGACCCATTTATAGACATTTTTACCATAACATAACTCAGGTTTGTCCAAAGGCAATGAAGGCAGAGGCATGTTTCCCAAGACAGAAGCCTTAAACTGCTGGTTTGAACAATGCCCTCTTGGCTAGGGGGTTGTTGTTGTTGTTGGTATCTTTGGAGAGTGTTTTCCCTCTTCCTGATCCCATTGCTCACTCAGACCCTGTCCCTTTCCCTTCAACTTCTTTTTATGTGCTAGTGGTGAGGCTAAAAGGAAGTTTAATAGGCTGTATTAAAAAAAAACAAAATAAATGCTGTGGTTGGTTGTCCTTTATAATAATCCTTGCTACCAAAATTTAACATTTTTCACCATAACTCGACAAAGGTTTGTCTGATCGAAATGAAATTTCCCTCTCTAGATATTCTGGAGCAAACGGCATTTACACTTAATTTACATCATACCCCTCTGGATTAAAGGTCAAGGTCAAATGGCAGTTTGAGAAAAAAAACGTTTTTTGTCATCGCTCAATTTTGCCAACACATGCTGATGAATCTCAAAGACCGCTTGGCTTTCCAAGATGATATTGCATCACAATAGTGTACCTGCACTAAAGTTGTGCACCTGAAATTTGTTTCGTGCCCTTAACCTACTTTTTTCAGACTGTGACCTAATTAACAAAATACACCTTTTTTATCATAACTTGAATAATTCTCCTCCGATTTTCATGATGTTGAGTTTTCTGGATAGATTGTAGATGGGACACTTTTTTTTTTGTTAATTTGCACTGTATCCCTAAATGTTGAAGGTCAAGGTCATATGGCGGTCTGAATAAAAATGGCCATCATCGGATCGTGGGTGCCAAGTGAGGCTTCCCCTTGGCGATCGCTTTCTCGCTCTACTTTGTCAACCTTATAACCGATACATATTCAGCAAATGCACACATAAAAGGTTTAATGTTATTCCCCCTTTCAAAAATATGAATATATGTGTTAGAATCAGCATCTCACATTGTTGAAACAAAGTTGTTTTGTGCTTGATGTTAAAAAATAAAAAATCAACGATATTTCTGAAAAATTATCCGACAAGACGGGACCAGGTGACACAAGAAACATTGCCAAGCCCACTCCCAGAAGATCCACTGCAACATTATCCTTTGGTAATCCAATTGTGATTGGAAATTTTACTCGGTGTTAACTTCTGTGTTATAAACAAATATCACATAGTGTGGTTGATGTTTAAAGTATAATTATTCAAAATAGTCATTTTAACAAAAGCAGCTCGTGAGGGGATCGGGACCTCATTAGGAAGATGAAGGTGTTCCCACGTTCCTCGTCTGTTTATTTCTTTCTACAAGTGACAAATCAAATTTAATAGTCTTATGATGTCTTAAATGGTGCACGATATTAAGAGGGCGATGAGAGTTTAATTTTATTCTACTTCTGACGCGCTGTTGGTTGCTTAGCCCGATAGTAATTCGATTTTCACAAGTCAGATTCCAGGATGTTACAGAATGTCTTGTGGCCAGTGACGCTACCTTAATTTGTAGGAACCATTAGTCAATGAGGCTGGTATAATGGACATTTGGATTGAGCACAATGTCGTTGGGCAATTTGCCGAATCGTGTTCTTCTCTTTACCGGTCTCCTAATACATGAATTGGACTGGACACATGCACAGCTAGTGAATTTGAAAAACGGAACAATGAGAATTTAACCGCATATTTTCCGGTCATTTTAATAGCATTTGTGCGAGGAGGTGGTCAGCCAGGAAGGTAGTATAGTTCCTTGTGTGCAATTGCCAAACTTGTCTTGTGGGAAGGAGACATCTGCGTCGCGTTGATGCAACCTGCCAGCATCTGTGCCACTACTGGTGTACACCTAAACAATTAACCTCTTAAGTCAGCCAAGAAGCAGATTTTCTGATTAATATTAAAACAATCACTGCTTCACCACATAGTATACCTCTCTTGCATAAAAGCTGATATACAATCGAATTTTAAAAAATTCCTTACAGAACCTAGCAAGTTGTGGGGTTTGAGGGGGGAGGGGGGGGAGGGTTGAGGGGTGAGGGGGAGATGTGGGTTGGGTTATGTTTGCATTTGACTAGAATAACAAGAATGGTCTTCTTGATTGTTATAATCGAAGAATTTTCTTCCACTTTGTCTTTGATTTAAATGTCTTTGTAAATGTTTCCATTTTTATTGCTTTAAACATTTATTCATTATTACCTGTTACTGTATAGAACCAAATGCATGATGTATAACCACATGTGTATGTTCTTTCATTTCACATGGATGACATTGAAATGTGAGCCTTGACTGAGTTAAACATAAAGCTGGAGGCCTCCGAGGCTCCTGTATGGGGTCTGAGAGAGCAATGGGACCAGGATGAGGGAAAATGTTCATATCCAAAGTAACAACAACAACCTCTAGAGGGCAGTGTTCAAACCAGCAGTTTAACACTTCTGTCTTGGGACACATGCTTCTGCCTTCGTTGCCCTCATTGTCTTCATTCATCATCGGCTAGATATAAATAATCTTAAAAATGAAACACTCGTGAAATATGGCTCCCCTCTGTCGACTGGTGCTGCTGCTTTCTATCTTTCCCTTCTTTCAAGGCTGTGGTGGAATCTAAGGCCCTCAATGTCATTGGCATCTCACAACAGGAGTTCGAGTCTCTGATTACGCCTCTTGCTCACTGTAGGCAGGTTTGTGGCCTTGTAGTGGGTTTCTTTTCTTCTGGCTCTATTCTGGTCTTGCTATCCCTGCCCTCTCACGTCTTTGCTCCATCCCTGCCCAATCCAGGTCGTACATGTTTTTAACCAGAAACCATTTTCTTGTTATCCTCTCCAAGTCTCAACTTAATATTCACCTCCATTCGTTCATTCATTCATTCTCTTCTCTCGACTGTATTATTGTCTTTCTATGCCTGTTGTTTTTTTGCTCCTTCCTCCAGGATCTCAAATCGGTTGACCGCTCTCATCTCATGGTTTCTTCCATTGCTATTTCTGAGCTTTACTACGCCTGCTGAGACTTTGTTACCACTATTAACCTGAAATTAACCTGTGCTGTGAGACATCTGTACCAGCTAGCACACTGACATTGGCAGAGGTTGGAATGGTCGGTCGCAAGAGAATTACCAACGTTGGTCCAATATCGGGAAAATGATGCCTATTTACCAGCATTGGTCCAACGTCTGTCCAGCATTAACCCAATGCTCGTGTTTTAGCTGGGTATGTTCTTGCCCTTTGCCCCATTTTATATCTGTTACCTCTTTACTCCCTATTCATGTGCTATTCCATGTGCTTAAAAACCTGCATTAAAAATACTTTTGACTGGGCCTGCATACTATTTGGCACCAGATTGCAGGAGGGGTACTGAGCAAAACCAACATCATCAGTGATGTCAGATTGTCAGAAAGAGGAAGGTAGATTAGGACGATGAGGGTTGGAAGAGATATTATTACCCGGGATGGTGACAGTATCCTTCAGCAGCTAGGATATCTCTGAGATAGTTTACTTGCCTTTGAGCTGTCTTGTCTAGGTTTGATTCCTGGCACGACTATAAACTGTCATAATGGAGCTTTGCAGACACAGTATTAAATCAGTGAGTTTGCCATCCTTGAATAAGATGTGAATGAGACTGATTGATTTGCTAACATTTCCTTGCAGGTGTTTAAGATACCACAGTACCTTCCAAAAAGTGTAGGCCATTGTGTGCCAGCACCTTGGCCAAATTTTCAATTCTTACCTAAATCTGCAGGGAGCTGTTTGGTGGTGGAGTAAGTAAAGTCTTGTTGCATTGCTGTCAGTGCTGTAGGTTCAATTTCAGTTGCTGCTCATTAGATATTTCTGCACTCTGGGAAGGCATGACCACCAATCCAGGATTAATTCCAACCTTGAAGCATTTACCCGTCATGAGCGCCTGGGAGCCCCATCAAAAGTATGGGCTCAAGCCCCAATGAGTCGGTTTTCTTAGTCAGTCTCCTGTGCTTCGTGATGCTTGAGTCAATCACTGTACACCACTCGTTACCAATGATTCACCGGTTTTTTTGAGCTTATCCAGAATTTACATTCCAGATAAGGTATTGTCATCGTGCACCATCCATCCATCCGTCCGTCCATCCATCTCCTTTTTCGACTTCTCTGGCCAAACCGCTGGGGTGATCCAGCTGAAATATTTCAGCAACGTTCCTCTTCTGACTGGTAACAGGAATTGCAAAGCTCGTTCTGGTCACATGACTTCAAGTAGTTGAAAATGGCTAACGTAGTATATTTCTTAAAAAAACCTTTTTCTCCAGACCCAACAGTCAGAATGCAACCAAACAACCTTAGGCCAGGGTATGTATTGTATGTTAAATTATGGAGCTCATGCCGATCACTTGACTTGAAGTGTGTCAAAATTGCCAACTTAGTCAATTTTTGGGAAAATTGTGTAAATTCCTTCAAAAATGTTCCCCAGAAACCACCAGTCAGAATGCTACCAAATTTGGGTTACAACATTAGGACAGGGTTGTGATGTTAAATTGTGGAGGTCATGCTGATCACATGACCGGAGGTGTGTCAAAATGGCAGACAAAGTAAAATTTTTGGAAACTCTTATAAATTCCTTTAAAAATCTTCCTCACCAGACCCACCAGTCAGAATTATACCAAATTTGGGTTGCAACGTTAGGCCAGGGCCCAGATAAGCTACAGGTCCTGTGGTCCTATTTTTTTATTTTGGTCTTGTGCAATCTCCTGCAACATACTCCAGGTCAGATTTCTCCCTGCCAAGTAATGTTTCACTATCCCCTCCCAGATTATTTGTTGTCTGCTAAATTTGCTTCTTCCGTTCGGTTTCGAGCAAAAGACCTGTCCCGGCATACCAGCTTTCTGGAAGTTGATAAGAATGTCCAAGCAGACACATACATTTCCAACATATAATTGATCTTGCAGTCTTTCTTTGTTCTCTTTCTTATCTTTTAATTGCTTATATAGTCATGCCAGTGACAACCAATAACATTTCTGAAACATATAATTCCCTTTTGCTCATCTTATTAATTTAACATGTTTCACGTCCACATAAAAGCACAGTTAAAACATTGCTAGTGTGTAATCACGTCCCTGATTTCCATATCTTGATTAATATAATGGAGCTAATGCATACATGGCTATATGTATATATATATATATATATATAATATATGTATATATATCTGTATACATGTATAGATATGTATATATTATAATATATATATATATATACACATATCTATAATATGTATATATATCTATACTCCTGACCATGTTGAGTATAGATATCCCAGTCTCTGACCCAGTCGTCTGGCCATAACAATTTGGACCTTGTCAAAGTCGCTCAGGTCTTTACTCCTGCCTATTGCTCTTGCATCCAACACATCAACTTCAAGAACTGACTGTTCACTTTCTGCCTAATATATCCCACCCCTTGACAGGAGAAGAGAGATTACAGTCACAATAATCAAAATGCACATATAAACGAAAGCAAGAGTTAAAACGAATCGCGCACACACGGCAACACTTAAACAGTTCTACTTGTCGGACAGGCGCCACCCACAGTCATTTACACAACCCAAAGAAAAGAAAAGTGGCGACTTCCCTGTGGGCCGTCGAGTCCCTCTCCCAGTCCGGCGGCGTGGTCGCGCCTGGCCCCACTCCGTGCCCTGGCGTGGTCGGGAGTCCTCTCCGCGTGCTTCGCGCCGGCACGTGTTGGCCGCTCGACGCCACGGACGGGGTTCCGGCACTATCTCCGCGGGATAAAGGGGGGGGGGAACGCTTGATGCTCGGGGTCGGGAGAGGGGGCAGACGCTCCGTCCCGCCAGCGGGGTCTCGGGACCGCACCGACAAGAGACCAGACCAGACCACCAGCCAAGACGAACGACGAGACAAGCTCCAGGACGAAGAGGAAGAGGAAGCGCGCCCCGCCCGTGTCCGACTTTTATAGCGCGGGGCTCCGCCCTTCACTCCGCCCCGTTTTGGCTCCACCCTCCTTCGAGAGGGTTCTCGAAAAGGGGCGTTCCCTCACCCCGACCGCCTCACGCTGTCCATCCACCAATCGGCGGCGAGCTGCCCTCCCCCCTTCCCTCACACCAAGCGCGGGGAAGAATGGCGGGGAAAAGCCACCAGCATCCTTGGCAGTTTTTGTTCGTTTGAAATCAAAGATGGAAAGAAAAACGACTAACTGGAGGATCGCAGCCCGAATGGATCACATAAATTCCCTCTATACAACGGGTTTGGGCTAACTACACATGTACCTATGAGAGATATCTCCCCTGCGGGCCCTTTATGGTGTAATGCGAATTTTCACA
>CM068961.1:120519216-120529308 GCA_035128595.1 Eptatretus atami
TTGCAACATTTATGTTCTAATTTATTTTGATAGTCTCTCATATCACCCACTTCATGACTTTCTCTTCTTAGCTCGTCTACCACAAAGTCGAGAAGAGATGTAAAGCCATAACGATGTCTTCAGTCGGTCAGGCAGTCTCCTTCCAGCAGTTTGTCCATTAACATTTATTTACCTATCCTCTGAGGCGGCTCAACGGATCGTTTTGAAACTCGGCTTGATGATTCATGATGTCCAAGCGCAAAAAGGAATGGAGCCTTTTTAAAATTTCATCCAGGTGGTGAAATAATAGCTAATTAACCAAAATGTAATTTATGTTTGTATGTCCATCACATATCTCGTGAGATTTGTTCTCTCACGAGATGTCTCGTTGTTTAATTTAACCTCTTATTGAATTTGATCTTAATCGTAATTTAATTTAACCTGTTAATTTCATTAATGCCTCTTGCTTTGAAGAGTGGAAAAGAAAGGTTGAGGGGAGGACAGAGAGTTTGGGTGGGAGAGAGGTGACAGTCCTTTCAGCCCTTTTACCCTTTTCGTCCTTTTAAGACCCTCTCGACACGAGACAACACCGTTGAGACCCTTTAGACCCTATAGACCCATTAGATCTTTAGACGCCAACCATTTATTATTGGAATGTACCCTTTTGACCATTAGGCCGCATTGACCCTTAAGACCATTAAGACCTTTAGGCACTTAAGACCCCTTCTACACTTTAGACCCTATGGACCGTTGGACTGCTTAGACCTCTTGACCCTTTGGACCCTTTAAACCACTTTATACATTTCATGACCCTTTAAGACGCTTCAGACATTTACATCCTTTAGATCCTTCTTGACCTGTTAGACTCTTACTATTTGTGGTACATACCTTTAGACCCCTCATGACCCTTTAAACCCTATAGACTCTTGTACCTGTGGACCCTTTTCGACCTTTTTGGACCCTCTCAACATTTTTGACCTGAATACCCTTTAGACCTCTTAGACTATTTAGACTCTATAAACCCTAACTACTTTTAGGACATATCCTTTAGACCTTAGACCACATAGACCTTTATACCCTTTAAGACCTGTTGGACTTTAGACCCTTTTAAAACCTTAGACATTTTAAGACCCTTTTAAAGCTTTTAAGACCCTTTAGACCCATTTGACACCTTTAGACATTTACATCCTTTAGACCACTTTACAGACTTTTAGACCTTTTAGACCCCAACAACTTTGGAGCGTACCCTTTCCTTTCGACCATTACACCCACAGACCTTTAGACCCCTTACGACCCTTTAAACCTTATAGACCCTATATACCCATTACACATGTATCCCCTTTTGACCTTTACACTCTTTAGACCCCATTTGACCTTTTAGACCCTTTCAACACTTTTAAGACTTTCACATTTTTGACCCTATAACCCTTTAGATCCTTTTTACCCTTAGACCGTTAAGACCCTAATTACAATGGGAATGTATCCTTTGGCGTTTATTCCCTTATAACCTCTGAGGTAAAAATAGCATTTCTTTCCTGTCGTAATTCTCTGCAGACTACTGTAGTTGCACCTATTACCAACTATAGTATATGAGAGTACTACTCTCATATACTATATTCTAACTGTATAATTTTTGCCTGGGCTTTAACCCCAATAGGCCCTTTAGACCTTGACACCCCTGAGACCATTTCGACTTCTTTAGCCTTCTTTAGTCCTTTTAAGATCTTTTCTTTTGTCCTTTTATGATCCATTCAATCCTTTTTAAGATCCCTTCAACACTTTAGACTCCATTTGACTCTTCGACTCCTTTCGACTATTGGACACCTTCAACTCTTCGGCTAATTTGACCCTCAGACCCTTTGCACCCCCTTAAGGTCGAGAAGGGCTTAAGGGTCATTTCACTGGACAAAAACTCATGAAACGTTTTTCATAAAATCAGGACCCACTCATCCTACATAGTTTTCACTGCACGAATGCAATCGTGTTACCAGGCTTTCAGGCTCCATGGGCCCATAATTTCCCATCAAATCAACCTGATAATCAACTTTATCACCAAATGCTCCCCAACTACGACCACCCTCCATCGGGAGACGAGCGTCTGTCCCACTTGGGACTATTCATTTTACTTATTATCAATCCAACTGATTATGCGTGTTCTTCAAAGCTGTCATCAGCGTCTGCATCTTGTAGATATTGTCTGTAATTAAAGCAATGTCATCTGCAAAGTTTATAAGTCTTGAAGCATCTTACCATAATTCCCCCGAATTTGAAGGCTTCACTTATGAGCACAATTGGTCATTACCAGATGATTAGGTGAGAGAATGCACACTGTCAAACAGCTGGATAAACTTCAGAAAAAAAAAATTAATTCTGTATTGCCTCCTTCAGTATAGAGTAGACAACATTCAGAACCGGTGAATCTGCATGAGACAATGAAATGTTAGCTGAGCTACACCTTTAATGATGCAACCAGCAGGCCAAATTCGTAACTCAATTCTGATCAAGTAAAGTTTGTCATATCGATCGTCCTTTATTAGTCCTTGCTACCAAAAGTGATTTGAAGAGTAATGTGGACTGTTTTGCACCGGCTTAATTTTGGTTTCACGAAACAACCTCTTCTAACATATTAAAGAACGTATTAAATCCCTTGCACATAAATCATTGTTACTTCTGAATATAAAATTTTTATTCCCTGTAAAAACAATGCCCTCTCACCCACTTTCCATGATTAATTGAGCCGAGACTCAGATTGGGCCGGGGTTATGACATGTGGCACTGATGCAATACTAAATCCTACGTTTCAAAAGACAGATAATTGATGTAACAATGTTCTATGGGGCCTGCTCTGTCGAGTCCACACTGTGAGACGCGGTGCACATTCAGTCTGAATATTGCGATGATTATGTGCACAGCTTGCCAGGCCACATGGATCTTTTTAAATTTGGTCATCATCTCACCAGCTAGTTCATAAATCTGTCCCTTTCTGATCACAGTGGATGCTTGGATAATAATTCTAGTACCGTTTTGTTTCCCCGTGAGGGGAAAGGAAAATTTCATTTTACACATACGTAGGGAAAATTAACCAGACTGGTTCTCGCGGTCTGCCCGAGTCTGGGAGGTCGCCGGTTCGAACCCCGGTCGAGGCTTTAAAATTGGTACGTGCTGCTTTCTTGCTTGACGGTCAACATTTGAAAGGTTAGAGCATGGACAAACACTGTAGTGCAGGCTTAATGGTCTGAATGGCCTCCTCTTGGGTTTATGTTCTTTCTAAGGGAACTCATTACATAGTTATGTGGATGGGGAGGGTCCGTAGCTAGACTTTGGTAAGTGTAACATGGTCTGTGTGTTTCGAGTTGGTTAGATTGCAATGTATCAGGGACCTGTCAGAGTAAGTCGTTTTGTTACATGTGACGCTGAGGCGGCAGTGTATGTAATTATAGACAGGATAGTCGGGGTAATATTGTATGTATAAACACGTCTTGTTTGTGGGCAGGGCCAGGTGAGTACTTCCGGTCACAAAAAGAGAAACGAAAAGCGTCATGTCCAAAAAGGCCGGTCATCATCTGTTCGGAGGGTGTGTGTAAAACATGGTGGCGTAGTGTGATGTGGAGCCGGGAAGAGGTTTTTAATGGGGCCACTGCATGGGTGGGACGGCCCAGAGGAGGACGCCTCACAGAGCTCCCGGCATGCGGAAGGAGTCGTGCAGAGAAAAAGCACACAGAGGGTAACGAGGGCTGGTTCTGGGCACAAGTCCCGAGTAGAGTCAAACTTTTGGGACAAAGAAGATTGCTCTGTTCTTTGGTGCTTGTCATTTCTGGCTCTGTCTCTCTTCATAGGTGGTTGTCGTCGTCTCACTCATGCATCGATAACGGGCTGCAGAATCGCTCTGCACTCCACGCATCGTCAAGGAAGTCCTCACCCGAATACCCCATTGTTTCAGTGAATCAGTTTCCTCGGAGCCTCGTGTGGGTTAGGTTTTATTTATTTTAATTCGTCATTGTACAGACGGTTACATGTCCCCATTTTCCTGTTTGTTTGTTTTTGTCTTGCTTGGACTGTTCAAATCTGCTCTTCCCATCCACCTTCTCCCCATATTCCTTATAAATAAACCCTTAAAAGGTAAGAGAACATCTTCCATCCATCTGCTTCCACTGCCCCAATTTAGGTTAATTTGGGTGACCTTGGAGAATAGTAAAGTCGATAACTAAACTGAACGCAGCATTAAGAAACTGTTTCGGAAATCTGCGGAGGTATTCATAAGACCTCCCGCACAGAGGTAAAAACGTTATGAGCCTTACATGCAATGTCTAGTGATCAGGAGTGAGGGATTCGTCCCAACACCCTCCCCAAGGAAATTTAATAGAAATTGAGCGTGAAGTACTTTATTTACCATTTAAGCGCCGGGAAAGGTGGACAAAATGGTGGATGTCCATGTAATAGCGGACGGTGAGGAACACATGCTCTGAGGCGAACCAGTGGAGGGGCGAGGTGAAGAGCATAGAATAGAATGTCCCACACTCATGACACTGCTCGAAACCCCCTCTCCTACGGGCGTGAGTGTGGGTCAGGAGCCTGGCGTGTTGTCCAGCCAGGCCATATGCTTCAATTATAAATGGAACTAATGAAATATAATCATGAGCAAATGAGAGAAATTAATGGTAAAATGAATGAGAATAAAAAGGAAATGAAGGGGAAATTAATAAAAACAATGAAATTTTAGCGGCGCAGTTCGGGCACAGATTAAAAGTGGAAGGGAAATTCCACAGGGACATGTTTGATGGATAATGGCCTGGAAGAACATCGCACCAGTGTGGATGTCGCTCTGCCCAGAAAAAGGCCGTCCACGAGATGAAGAAGATGAAGGATTTAGAGGGAGAAAAGCATTGCTCCTGTTGTGAAGCAACCTCTGTGGTGTACGGTGGTCAAGGGTGGCAGTTAGACCGCAGGGGTTCTTCTGGCACGCCCTCGTCTGACAGGGTGCGACCTGCAGCCAGCTTTGTGGATGTGCGGGAGGCTGAGCCCAAGCCGGTAGGCCAGGTCTCCGAGCCTGCAACGTGTTGGATGATGGGTGAGCCTGCTCAGGGTGGGAGCGAGGTCGGATCACTGGTGAGCGGGTCTGAGCCTGTGCTGGTAAGTGAGGCGATACCATCGAGGTGTGTGAGCTGATGGTGAAGATCTTGACTGGTCTTGGGGTATTCTAGACGGACCTTGTGGAAGTCGGCTCAGCACCAAGATTCGTCGACTCACCATGCACGGGGTGTGTGCTGGTGGCCGCAGGCAGCGGGTAAGAATAAAGAATAGTGGTAGGGCAGTTAGAAAGAGGCAGGCTAATGTGGGCCTGTGTCATTTGGAGTCTGGTTTGGTTTTTAAATGTTTTCATATCAATGTTGGAGAAGTGAGTCACGAGCAGCTGGTGGTTAATGACAATGGAGAAAGGTTGGATGAGCAGAAGAATCAAGGACAGCAGCGGCTGCAGGGAGGGCAGAAAGGCCTGGTATTGATGGGACCATAGTGTGCAGTCGCAATTGGGAACACAGGGCTGGAAGTTTGAAATTTGAATTAAAATTTTAGCAGCCTTGGAGGGACTTGGTCCCTGGGCTGCAGGGTCGTACCAGGGGAGGTTAATGGGGTCAGCCACATGGGAGGTTAATGGGGTCAGCCACATGGGAGATTAATGGGGTCAGCCACATGGGAGATTGCCCCCTGGAAGATAGGATTGTGCCAGGCAGCTGGGGTGCTAGACTGGCAGAATTTGGACGTGGGGTCTGACACGGGTGGTGTGGCATGGCCCGGCCCCACAGGGAGTTTGTGTGGTGTGGTGCCCCTGTCCATTGGGGAACCGTCCGAGTGAGTGTCTTGGCCTGGTGGGGTCACCGGACCCTGGAGGGGATGAGACCTCCAGGGGACCAAGGTGGTTCCTCCTGGGCACCTGACATGGTGCACTGTGAGGACCACTAAGGGGAGGTGTTGCAGACCGGGCCTTGTGCGGCACCACTGATGGCCAGTAAGGGCCTGATGAGGTGACCGTCAGGGCATGCAGCTTAGCAGCCTCTCCCTGAGGCTCTGGGACAGCCAGCATGTTGAGACCTGCAATGCTGGTTTGGTCTATGCACGTGGGTCAATCCGCATTGTCCGGGTACGAGTACTACCCACCAGACAACCACTGGAGCTTCTGTGGAAAGTAATGCAGTGTTTGGGAAATGCCCGGAGAGGCCTGCATAACTTCCACACATAGTCCGCTGTGATTAATGGGTCGCAGTTTGGGAGAAGCCCTGATTTTAATTGGCATGGATACATGAGAAAATTGGCTGCAATACGTGCTGCTAGAATTAAGGGCTCCCCAGTGTTAATTGGATTTGTTGTTAAATTTGCCTTCCCCCTTGTCACGACCTGCCATGCCTTGCTTTTTGGGGGTATGCAGGTGATTTGGGGAATTGGTATATGTGATGGGCAAGAGCGGCCATAAGATCCAAGCATGTGGACCGGGTAGAAGGGGTAAAGGTGATTCAGTGTGATGTGTGTGAATAAAGGATTGTGTTTTGTTTTGGTTCTCTGTTTTTGCGTATATGCAGGCCATGACTGATAGGAACTCCACTTTTAGCATGTACTGCAGCCTGCAGGTGTAGGTGGAAATGAATGGCAGCCAGGGAGGGATCATTGTATGGAAGGCTTGTGGCTGGGAAGTGGTGCATGCCCATGGATGGATCAGACGCTCAAGGAGAGTGAGTGATGTGGCGCTCCACCGTGCCCACCGCCAGAAGCTCAACATGTGACGGGAATAGGAAATCTGTCAGGAGGAGGGTCGGATAGGTTGACCATGGAGTGGAGGACCCCTGGCACCATAGAAGGCCAATGGGTGACCGTCTCAGGTGGGTTGTGCAGTCAAAGGAACAGTTGTGGTGCTGGGGGGGGGGGGGGGTGAGGATGTGGAGTCCAGGATTTCCCTTGAGATGGGACTTTCTTTGTGCTTGGGCACCACACATTGCTAGACCCCCACTGCCACAGTATCGGACCTCTCCACTGCCGAGGTGAATTCACATTTGCACATAATTGAGATGCCATGGCCTTGCAGGAAATGAATTGTTATTGTTATTGTTGATTGAGTGTGGGAATGTTCCACTCGGTCCCGTGCGACTTGAAATGTGCTATGGAAGGCAGGTATCCTGTGAAATTGACTTGGTGGCTTCTAAGTTGTAATTTTGGGCTCAGCTGATAGCCGGAGCGGGTGACATCCATTGGGGATGTGGTCAATCGATGGAATTTTTTAGTTGGATAAGTTAAATTGTGGATAAGGTAGGCCTGCTTTTTGTGTGCTTTTGCCATCTTCTCTCCCTACCCTTGGAACACCTGAATAAGACAACAGAATGGCAGGGATCTAAATTTTGAAGACCTTGTACATATAATTTTTGGACATAGTTGTGAATTTTGTGATTGCTGAAACGAAGGGTGTAGAGCATAAAGGAGAGTAGGTACGGTTAGCTGTGTTCACCTCCCACAGCCTCTCTGAATTTGATGGATAAGTTAATTCGTGTTGTGATGGTAAGTGCCAAGGTCGGAATCTTGGATTCCCAACAGAGAACCTTGGCAGGACGGAAGGTTCCGTGTTGGGGCCTGTGTTACATAGAAGGGGGAGGGATCCATAGCTGAACTGTGGTTAAGTGTAACATGGTTCGTGTGTTTTGAGTAGGTTAGATTGTCATGTATCAGGGACCTGTTGAGTAAGTCTTTTGTTACATGTGATGTTGAGGAGGCAGAGTACAGAATTTATAGACAGGATAGTCAGGGAATATTTATAGATTTTATTCTATAAATATTGCCTTTATTCGATAAAATTACATATGTTAATTTATAGGAGAATCAGGGTAATATTTCGAGTCATTTATAGACAGGATAGTCAGGGTAATGTTGTTTGCGTAAACACCTGTGTTTGCGGGCGGGCTAGGTGAGGACTTCTGGTCACCAAAAAGGCACACTGAAAAGCATCCTATGCTCCAAAAAGGCTGATCACAATCTGTCTGGCTGGTGTGTGCAAGCCAATGTGGCGTAGTGTGCCGTTTAGCTCAGAAGAGGTAAAAGACATTTTTATTTAAGGGGAGAGCAAGGAAGGGGGTGAGAGCAAGGAAGGGAGGGCAGTGTAGAGCGAGGCCTACCACATGTTGCTATATGTTCTGGGGGCGGGGGGGGAGGGGTGGAGGAGAGAGGGAGAGAGAGAGAGGAGAGAGGGAGAGATGAAGTAGTGGGGGTTGGGTGGGGGGGGGGGGGGGGAGGAAGAGTGGACACCTCAAAAATTGAGTAGAAATTTTCAGAGGAAATGAATTGAAATATTGTACAATATTTTTTGAATTCCCTCCTGAACTTGGAGTTCACTTGTCCATTGCTTTACTCGTTCTAATTCTCCCGTATTGTTGAGTTCTGTTAATTTAATCTTTAATTAGCCCTTCCCACACACAGCAGAAGATGGGGTTTTGCAATCACGTCTGTGTGTCTATCCGGGCTGTAATTCTTTTTTTTACCATTTGAGCATTAGTCATCAAATTTTCAACAAACCTTTATTATGAGAATCTGAAGAATAAAAATCAATAATTTTGTTAAAATTATTTATTATTATTATTATTATTATTATTATTATTATTATTGTCATTCTTTGACCCATTTTGGGCCTTTTGTTGCTCTATTATTTTTTTAACTTTTTTTTTTCTCAGCAACCACTTGTCCGATTGACACAAAATTTTCACCGTAGGAACGAACCACCCCCACCCCCCTGCCCATGGAGAATATTTTAATTACAATTGTAATTTCATTGGTCACATGATATTTTCAGCTATCTTGTATAAACACAAAAATATAACATTATATCTCTGAAACCACTGATCGGAAAAATTTGAAACTTGGCACATCTCATTTTACTCCTAATGGTGAATACAGGCTTGTTCGGATAATGTCATCGGTGAAATGGTAGACCAGCCATAAATGTTTTAATCACAATCCTTGTTTACCATTGAGATTCGGTGTGTATGTCTGGGCCATAATATTTTTTCCAATTGAGCTTTTGTCATCAAATTTTCAACAAACCTTTATTATGAGATGTGGAGAACACAAATTAATAAAATGTATAATTTTTTTTAAACTCTCGTTTTTGTCAAGTTTTGTTTTGAGTAAAGAACAGACACGGATGGGCTTTGCATTTTCTAGTTTAATTTATTTTGCCTTCCTAACCCTGGAAAATTCCCCACAGAGAACCCAACCACAGCTGCAGGAGCCTTCGCAGCGATCGTGCCGGTGAATTATTTTCATTGCACTCATTGAAGTTACACTTTTGGCACATTCCTTAATCTTTTCTGCACTCAATATAATAATTCTCCAAACAGTCGAAAAAGTTAAGTTTAATGCTTTGGCAATTTCACATTTTCTTGTGTACATATTGAGAAGTTGCTTAAAGCAAATACATAAATATGCTTAGTTATAAGAATCACTCCAGATTTCAACACTTAATTAGTCGACATGCTCCGATCCTCAATTCCGAAGACAGATTTCGATGATATGCTTTAATTATTCCATGAGAGTACATCGTGGTTCCATGGCAAAGCATTTTTGAGCAGATCAAAAAAATGGCGGCTAATTACCCCTGCAAGGGAGAGCGAGCTGACGAAGGGTAAGCCTGTTTTTATTTTTTCATGATGAGCACCCAGTGTCAGGTCAGGTTAGATCTGTGACCTGCTACAGGTACCATGTAAACCTGTACTAACCTGTTCCATGGTCGGGTTGTCGGCGACTAAACCGTCTCCCCCACCAGGTTTTCTGGTGAGGAGGGTGTTTGGATATGGACACCCAGCAGGATTAAAAACAAAACCTGTCAAAGGGCGGAGGAGCTCCTTGTGAGCCAACGTCCATCCATATCTAGTGCCCAACTGTGTCTGCGGACGTCCTCCTGCAGTTGGGTTACTTTTTTATTAGGAGATTGGTGGCAGGATTTGCACTCCGGCCACCGTAAAACCCTTCATTCCGCAAAACACAAAAACGCAAAAAAATCAATACTGACCACACGCTTGTTGTAGCAACTCTAAAGCTGCACCTTAAATCCTGGAGAATGGTACCATCCCAGCCTAGGCTGGA
>CM068961.1:120532568-120580223 GCA_035128595.1 Eptatretus atami
ATCAATGATCTCTCTGACTCTGTGGAAAATCCTCTTTATCTCTCTGTTGAGGACTCCACCCTCTGTCGTACCATCTGTCATCCTTCAGACCGGCATGCAGCAGCTTCTTCGCTCACTGCAGATCTGGATAAAATCACAAACTGGTCCAATACGTGGAACATGTCTTTCAATCCGGACAAATCTCACACTCTCACTTTGTCTATCCGAAAGGACCATTTGGAACCCCCCCCCCATCCACTTTCTCAACAATCCTCTGGAAGAAGTCCTTTCTTTCAAGCTTCTGGGTCTCAATATCTGCCATGATCTTTCCTGGAAAGCCACATTTCAAACCTCGCCTCCAAAGCCAGTCGCCGACTGGGAATACTCCGTCGTACAAAGTCCTTCTCGGCCCACCTGAGCTCCTGACCACCTACAAAGCTTTTGTCCGCAGCCTGATGGAGTACTGCTCTCCCTCTGGGCTGGTGCTCCTGCCTCCCACCTTTCTCGGCATCACGCTGTGGAAACCAAGGCATTTCGGATCATTGGCATCTCCCGCGATGAGGCTGAGTCCTTGGGCCTCTCACTCCTCACCACAGGTAGGTCAGTGGTCTTTCTGTCTTCTACCATCTCCTCTCCAGTCTTGCCCCCCCCCCTCCCCTGTTCTCTCTGCGATTTGTCCCCACCACATTTCCGCAGGGTGTTCAAGGTCCGCCAATAACTCCCTTCTGGTACAACTGCCAAAATCACGAATCACTGCTCACCTTCACGCTTTCATTCCTCTTTTTTCCCGCCTTTGGAATAAACTCCCACACTCTCTTCAATCCCATTCTTCCCAACAGGCCTTCAAAACAGCTGTTCCCCACCACCTCTTATCATCCCCATCCAAATCCTCGATCTTTTTCTACCCCGTTAATCCACCCCAAGCCCACCTCCTTCAAATTTCCTGCTTTCCTTCCTGAACGTCCCTGTAATGTCCATCTAGTATTCCCCGTGTACCCTCTGCCTCATCCCTCTCCATTCCACAGATCTAATGTCTCTGTTCCCCACCGTTTTGTTCTTCTCACTCCCGCCCATCTTGTCTCATGCACCCCTTGCTGTGCGTTGTGTGTTAGCTCTCACACGAGCCTCGACAAGGTATACAACAACAACAAAAACACAACTTCATCAAATTCACTTTCTGACAAGTCTTAAGCAAGTTGTGCACTCATTATCCATTGCGTGCTGAGAAATTTTCCCTTTACGTCATGGCAGTTTTCTCGAAATTTTTGGGGGCGCCACCCAACGGGTTTGCTTTTTTTAACTGGAACACCTCAAAATATAATTTGAATTAAAAACCATGTTCATTTCTTTGTTTTTTACTTAAAAATCAAAATAGTCACAGCAAAAAACATTATTTATTTTTTCTGATTCTGTGGACCTTTTAAGCTAGAATTCAATTGGAAAGCTTTGTGTGCACACATAATTTAATTTGAAACTAATTAAATAATGCAACTTTCACAGAACATGGTCATATGACCTGTTTGAAAATATTTACGGAATTTATGAGTATACTTCATGTTTTTATTGCCCGTCATAGATGGGCACTTCAACAAGTTTATACAACGATCCAAGGCAAATGAACAGCATGCAATCAACAATCGAGAATCTCTGCATTAAGAACACTCGTAATTCATAAGGCCTTTGTGTCTGCGGACTCGGCATGAGCTGAATTCAAATTTTCCCATCTTTGTTCGGAAAACTCACCACAGTTTGTGTTCAAAGTTTACGATGCTTGTGTTGAACACTGGTTGTCAAAAACTTTGGGTCCCCTGACACAAACACCAGCACATGTAAATCCACACCCCCTGTCGAGTCTCGATTATTTTAAAGTCTTACAAAATATTGTAAAAATACTCTGTTGTTATTAGTGACCAGGAATGGTACTGAAGTATATAATTGTGACATTATTTGTGGCAGCAAATTAAAATTTACCTGTTTGTGAAGTCATTGAAGCAAGGGTGAAAATCTCGTGATGGGAACATGAAAAATCATTTACTAGCCGCCTTGAGGATTACAAAAATGTAAGTTAGAAAACTATATTAACCGGGTGTATGTGGACCCCATCTTCCTGCTATACGATGTTGATGCTCTTAGTTTCTTTTTCAAATATCCAATGCATAACCTTCAGGAACTATGGAGTTCACAGAACACCTTGCCCCATGCAGTCTTGAGAAACAAGGACATGGGTGAGCTCTGCAAGCGGAAAATTTGATTGGTCGTGATGACGTAAAATGCTGTAATATTATCTTCAAGTCCTGCTAAACGAAAGGATTTTGAAAGTGCCAAAAATGTGATTCGTGTTCTATGGTGTTCAAGTATGTAAATCGATTGAAATAAAATAAAGATTTTTTTTAAAGGTCGTAGAAAAAAAAAAAATTTGAAAGAAAAAGTTTGCCACCGTTGATGCAGCGTCTTTTACACCACGTTATTTAATATATTACATTAATTCTTCGTGCATGTTGTTTGTGTCCTTTAAGACGTCCTTAAAACAGGATGTCTCCTGTTTGGAATGATTTACAATTTTGTTTGACTGCAAAACAGGCAGGCAGAGTCAAAAAAATTATCTCACTCCTCTTGCGCATGTGCAATCGGGACAAATTCAGAGCCAAAGCACTGTTAAACTACGGATTTGTTTTCCGATTCATGGTTAAAATACAACATTCCATTGAAATTAAGGAATTCCTCGATCATAGCTAACGTTTGTAGACGGACAGACATACAAAGTGAACCAATTGCTTCACCCCGCGTTAAGTTGGCGTGCATGGGGTTTCGCGTGTATGGGGTAAATATGGTTGGCCTTCTTTTTCATTTAAATAACAACACCTGAAAAGCAGCCTGTTTCACTCTACTACAGGACCAAGGCACTCTCAACCTGCGTTCAGGGGTGTGTAGCCGACTTGCCAAGTGCGGATTGGCGAGAGTGAGCAGCCATTGGGAATCGAACCCATATCGGTCAGTTAGAAACAAACAGATCTAGAACCACTCAATGAAACAGCCAACACTATTTTCCCTTTACCCGATGAAAAAACAAATAGATGTATACAGTACATATGAGGCCCCGTGAGGAGGAGTGATGTAAGCGACATTTTTTTAATGATATGATGATGATAGGCTCGGATGATAGGGTAAGGGTTAAAATAGTGCTATATGGCATTAACTCCAAAATGGCCGATGTGTCCCTTACATCACTCCTCCTCGCGGCGCCTCATATATAAAGCTGATACAAAATACTCGCCTTTCTCTGTGCAAACCATGCTATCGGCTGTTTGGCTGTTCCAGTGGCTTTGTTGCATTTAGAGAAGAGGTTTGTATCATTGGATTGTGGAGGTTTCTATTGATCAAATTAATGTATTCTTGTGCAAGATGGTTGAGTGTCTTCATTTTTATCCCCCGCTAACTTATAGAAATGGGTTCCGTCCGTCACATTTCGTTTCCGGAGCTTAACTACAAATCCCCTCAAGATATATTTACGAAATTTAGTACACATATCAAGCAAGTGGTGAACTGGTGCCTTTTGATATTTTCTAATTGATAGGTCACATGGTTTGGCAGCCATGTTGGATTCAAGATAAATATTAAATAATGTTTTCTCTGGAATCACACAACCTAACGAAGCGAAAATTTGCAACTATCATCTTCCATCATGTCTGCATACATAGTAAAAATTATGACGGTCACAAGTCACATGTTTGGTGGCCATCTTGGATAGAAAAAACACACCTCATCTGATTAACACGAAACTTCACACACGTATTCACTGGAGGATTGGAGGCAGAATGTAAATTTATGATGTCATAGGTCACATGGTTCATCAGCCATCTTGGATTGAAAATTAATAAATTTAAAAATCTTCTTCTCCAGAACGGCTGGTCAGATCAAGGGGAAACTTCACATACATATTGCACACGCTTAGGGAATATAAGTTGTTAATCCTCATTTACTATGGTGGGGGATATCGAAGACTTTGTCTTCAACGGATGCTAGTTATTCTTATTTTGAGCTCCAAACGAATGCGGAGGAACAAGGCTTTTGCTTGAACTCGTTTGAAATTTCAACCAATGCCTTCATGGACTGCAATTCTAGACAACTCTGCAATTAAACATTTTACCCAATCATAATGCATGTGTCAGGTCAGGTTCGATCTGTGACCTGCTACAGGTACCATGTAAACCTGTACTAACCTGTTCCATGGTCGGGTTGTCGGCGACTAAACCGTCTCCCCACCAGGTTTTCTGGTGAGGAGGGTGTTTGGATATGGACACCAGCAGGATTAAAACAAAACCTGTCAAGGGCGGAGGAGCTCCTTGTGAGCCAACGGCATCCATATCTAGTGCCAACTGTGTCTGCGGACGTCCTCCTGCAGTTGGGTTACTTTTTTTATTAGGAGGTTGGTGGTAGGATTTGCACTCCGGCCACCGTAAAACCTTCATTCCGCAAAACACAAAAACGCAAAAAAATCTGAAAACCCACTCCGTGGGAGTACCTCCTGTGCAGCTCCTTCGCAGGGCAGCTCACCGGATGACGGATTGGGCAAAGCCTTCGGGACCCCAATCTTTGATGATAGGAGGGAAACCACGGGGTAACATCCCTGGGTCAGATTGCGGAGAGTGTGTCGGAGTGGTGCTGAGGTGTCGTCCACCAGACGGCGGTCTCCTTGGGTTAACCTGAGGCGGTCCCTTCGGGTGGGTGCCTGGAATGTCCTATCCCTAAGAGAGGATGATCACCTGTCTCTGTTATCATCTGAGCTCAAGCGTTTGGACATCGGGATTGCAGCTCTCTCTGAGGTTCGGAGACGGATTGCGGCGAGATAATGGTGGGTGGTTACACCTACTATTGGTCTGGTCGCTCTGATGGTTACCATACCAAGGAGTTGCTGTAGCTGTGTCCAATAAGCTGACCCAATGATAATTGAGGTAACACCGGTCAACGAGCGTATTATGAGATTAAGGATTCGTCACTCTTAGGTGTCATTTCCCTGGTCTCTGTTTATGCTCCGACTGAGGCGAGTGATCTACCGTGAAGGATGCATTCTACGCCACGCTCGAGTCTGTGGTTGATCAGTGCCCCAGACGAGATACACTTCTAGTCTTGGGGGATTTCAATGCATCGACTGGAACTGATAGGGATGGTTATGAGGTGTGTGTCGGTCCCCATGGTCAGGAACAATGAACCAGAATAGCACTAAGTTCCTTGACTTTGCAAGAAGTCATGGACTTAGGGTGGCTGGTTCATGGTTTCAGCGCCCACAAGCTCATCGCTGGACTTGGTATTCCAACGCTGGCGGTGTGGCAAAGGAGATTGACCATGTCCTCATTGACGGTCGTTGGAGGATGATCCAGAACTGCAGGGTCTACCGGAGTGCTCAGTTCCTCAATACTGACCACAGGCTTGTTGTAGCAACTCTAAGCTGCACCTTAAATCCTGGAGAATGGTACCATCCCAGCCTAGGCTGGATGTTGGCAAGCTCAGGGATGAGAGAGTAGCTGAGGAGTTTGCGAACAGGCTGAGTGGACACTTGGGGTCTGGTGCTTTGGGGGGTCCTGAAGAGTTGTGGAGTGCCTTCAAGACCACGTCCTTGATGTTGCCGGTGGATGTCTTGGAACTCACCGCAGGGCAAAGAAGAATTTTGTCTCTCAAGGGACACTGGATACCATTGACCAGAGTCGCAGGGCCAGGCTGAATGGCAGAGCTGAGCTGTTCAGGGAGCTGAGGCGTAAAACTGTACGTGCACTGAGGGTGGACAAGGAGGCCTATGTGCGAGAATCTGTGAGGGGGTAGAGCATCACCTGTGGACAGGTGATTCTCGTCCGCTTACAGGGGAATTCGTGCATTGCGTTCATCCAAGCCCATCCCTCGGAGCACTGCAGTTAGAGCAGAGAGTGGTAGGCTCTTGACAGAGGAGTCTGAAGTGAAGGCCCGCTGGCCGGTTACTTTGAGCGGTTGTACAGGCTGATCCCCAGCTGTCGAGTTGGACGTCAAGGGTGTTACAGTCCCTGTTGCTGACCCTCGAATCAACTGTGGTCCACCTTCGCTTGTGGAAACACGGGCTGCGGTGAACCAGTTGAAACGGGGCAAAGCTCCAGGGATCTGTGGCATCCATGCTGAACTTCTCAAGGCTGTGGAAATGCTGCACTCGTGTCGTTGCATGCAGTTTTGTGCTCTGCGGAACACAGGCATCATCCCAACCGATTGGAAGAGGGCCTTGTTGTTCCTCTCTGGAAGGGAAGGGTGATCGCCAAGACTGCAACAACTACCGAGGGGTGACGCTGCTCTCAGTGCCGGGCAAGGTCTTTGCTCGGATAATTCTTGATAGGGTTCGCCACCATCTGCTTGAGCACCAGCGTCCAGAGCAGTCAGGCTTTACACCAAAGAGGTCAACGATTGACCGTATCCTTGCTCTTCGTGTCCTCACCGAACGCAGACGAGAGTTTCGGCAGGGGCTGCTTGCAGCCTATGTTGATCTCTGTAAAGCGTTCGATTCAGTGAATCGGGATGTCTCTGGAGGATTCTTGGTCTTCGTGGGGTGCCACCAAACTGATCGATCTGATGTCTGAACTCTACTCTGGTACTGAGAGTGCTGTGAAGTGTGGTGGTACCATCTCTGACTTATTTCCAGTTGTTACTGGAGTTCGTCAGGGGTGTGTATGGCCCCACACTTTTCAGCACTTGTATGGACTGGATTTTAGGGAGGATGTCGGAGAGATCAAGCTGCGGTGCATCGTTTGGGAATGTCAAGATCTCCGGACTTGATTTTGCAGATGATGCAGTCATCTTTGCGGAGACTTAGATATCCTTTTGGGGGCCCTCGAGGTGCTGAATGAGGAGTCGGAGCCGCTGGGATTACGGGTTTCTTGGGTCAAAACTAAGATCCAGGCTTTCGTGACATCTTGGATGCTGCTGTCCTGTCTGTGTCTGTTTGTGGTGAGGATGTTGAGGTCGTGGAGAGATTCACTTACTTGGCAGTGATATTCATGTCTCTGCTGGCTGTGAGTCAGAGGTCAATAGACGTCTGGGTCGGCCTGGGGAGTCATGGATTCACTGGATCATGGGGTGTGGCGCTGCGGTACCTGTGCGGAAGGACGAAAGTCCGAGTCTTCAGGTCCTTGGTACTTCCAGTCTTGCTCTATGGATGCGAGACTTGGACTCTGACCAAGGATCTGAGACGGAGACTTAATTCTTTGGTACCAGGTCTCTTCGGAGACTCCTTGGCTATCGCTGGTCGGATTTTGTGTCCAACGAGCGGTTGCTGAGAGAGACTCGGATGAGATTTGTTACCTGCATAGTCCGTGAGCGTCAGTTGCGGCTGTATGGACATGTGGCTCGTTTTCCTGATGCTGATCCTGCTCACCAGATTCTCTCAGCGAGGGAGTCTCATGAGTGGAGGAGGCCAGTGGGCGACCACGTGCCTCGTGGTTGCAGCAGGTTGACCATCATCTCAAGGAGAATGCGGAGGAACAAGGCTTTTGCTTGAACTCGTTTGAAATTTCAACCAATGCCTTCATGGACTGCAATTCTAGACAACTCTGCAATTAAACATTTCTTACCCAATCATAATGCATAACTTTGGTCAGAATATCAGCTCAGTGGCCAATTGGACTTGCATTTCACCCAACAAGCAATGTGGACACTTTGTACATGTTGAAAATCCCAAAGAGAAAATCAGGTTAGTACATGCTTCCTGCTGTAGTACTTTAACGTGCTGCTAAGGGTGTACCAAATTAATCATTTCTCCATTGCCCATTTATATTTTCCACATTAACCTTCAATGAAAATCCCACTCGATGGGAAAAATCAATGGAAATTTATCATATCATTGGCACGAGGGTAAAACTTTGGCCTGTCTTCATGTCAAATAGAAAAGCAAGGGAGAGACACCGTAGGAGAGTCGGAGATATCTTGTGATATAAATGTTTCTGTTAAACACAATGTCTGGAATTGCAGCAGTAGCAACTTGTATGTTGAAACCTAGTCCTCAAATGTTGGGGCTCCATATTGTTCTGGGAAAGGTCATAAATCAGAGCTGGGTGGGGGGCAGGGAAGCACTAGCCAAGTAGGAGTTGGTGGGGGTTGGGGGGGGATGAAGTTTGTAGACCGTGGTTTGTGGTGGGGTGGAGAAGAGATGCAGGTGCTGCTAGTATAAAGGAATTAATCACCTTGTGTCTCCACTCGCTACAAATTGGGTTCTGTTTCAGAATCCTGAACTCAGCAATATGCACCGATATGCCGCAACCAGCATGGACGAGCAATTAAAACAACACCAAGAAAAACAACAAACGTTTTCCCCCTTTTTTCAGAGTTGTTCGAATGATGATCTTTCTCCATGCAGATGAATTTGTTGCTTCAGTTTCGTGCAAACCCAAGCAATCCATATCTTTCTTTAGATTTCCAATCCATGTCTTTTTCGGATGTTCTCTCGGCTTTCTTCCTTCTTTCACGAGTTTTACTGCTTTCTTTACAGCTTCATCTTCTGACGTTTGATGGACATGACCATACCAACCAAGTGTTCTCTTCCCAAGATCTTCATTAGTATCGATTTTTTTGATCTCTTCCTTATTTCTGAGCTCGGCACACTCTCTTTCAGAGACTATTCATTCATCGATTGTATCATTACCTCTGCCACTGAAGGTGAAGGAGGTTATGTTTTCACCCCCTTTCTTACTGTTTGTTACTTACGAAATCTTTAGATTTCGTAAGTATATTGAAGACTGACTTCCGTCCTCTGTTTGTGTGTTTTTTTGTGTGTGTGTTTGTTTGTTTGTAGGCATGATAACTCGAGAATGGAAGAAGCTACCAATGTCAAGATTACACACGTGATTCAGGAGGGCGATGGCTAGCGCTGATTAGATTTTGGTCAAAATCGGTCAAAGGTCAAGGTCAACAGTGAGGTCAAACATAATTCCGTAAATTCATGTGGAGAAATGGAGTATTTTTGCTTCGGTCGACGTTACGAGTTCGTTTTAACTTCGATTTTAATTTTGTCCTTCGGTTTTTGCGATCGCTTAGGACGCTTAACACTCGGTTGTCGAAATCTGGTAAAAATCGGATGTTTTGGAGACGTTTTAAGATTGTATAAAAAATATTCACTCGCCGCGTCACGGCTCGTCACGTGGTGCAGCGCGCTCGAGCAGACGCGGCGTTGAGTCACGTTAAGGTTTTCCGTGTGCGTGCTGACGGTGTTTTCGATAAAGATGGTGTTTAAAAGTCATTTTTTATCCAATAAAGGTTATCGTCGCATGCCTGACTCGCTAAGCCGTTGGATTATGTAAAGTTGTTGGTTGATGGCCGAATATTACGGTTTTGTGACTTTGATAAAATAATATTAAATAATTGCGTGGAGAAATGGAGATTTTTGCTTCGGTCGACGTTACGAGTTCGTTTTAACTCGGATCGCAATTCTGTTTTCACTTTTGGTAACGGCTAAGTATGCTTAATACTCGGTTGTCGAAATTCTGGTAAAAAATCGGATGTTTTATGAGATTTATGTCGGGTGTCGTATCTGAGGCTTAACTGAAGATTATGCTAATGAGGGGGATTGTAACACACGGCATTACACGCTCGTTTTAAAGTCAATTTCAATCCTGTTTCACTTTTGCTAACGTTTAAGTATGCTTAACACTCGGTTGTCGAAATTCTGGTAAAAATCGGATGTTTTATGAGAGGTTTGGTACAGAATCATCGTAGAAACTTCTGGTTTGCGTCGCTACCTTCTCTAGAGACAGCTTTTATTAGACAAGGTCAGAGGTCAAGTTGACTATTTCGTAAGTACTAGTCTATGACTGCTTGTTTGTTACTTGCAAAATCGAAGATTTATTAAGTAATATTGGTCAGTCGATTTTGTTATTCTGTCTGTCTGTTTGTCTGTCAATCGCCTGCAGGTCACAATTTTAAACCGATCTTCACAAAACTTCACCACATGGAAGAGTTTATCATAAGCAAGAAGCCTATTGTTTTTGAGATCAAAAGGTCAACATAGGCCAAAGTTCAACAATTTGGTGAGATTTCTAAAATCCTCAATTTTCATCTGATTGACTTGAAATTTGAACAGGATTTGCATATCAGGTCACAAATTCAACCACCAATTATTTTGAGGTCAACATAAGCCAAAATGCCAGGTATTGGCTTAATGGTTGGGGTGGTGGGCTTGGGATCTGAGGGTCCTGAGTTGAAATCCCCCTTAGCTGTTGAATTAATACCAGGTGGGGTTGACTCTGCCTGTCATCCTTCTGAGGTCAGCAAAATGAGTGCCAGCTTGCTGGTATCCTGTGTCGGAGTGACGATCCATCTGGGATTGTGCCCAATAGCCAAGGAGACTGCTTAGGCAGCACCAACGCTCTGCACAGAGTTTGGGCCCAATGGATGGAAGGATAGGCCAAAAGGACAACATCGGCCGAATTTCTAAAATTGGCAATTTTCATCCGATTCACTTGAAATTTGAAGAGGAGTTGCATATTTGTTCATCGAATTCAAACACCAATTATTTTTGAGGTCAAATTTTTTTTTTTTTGATTTTGCAAGTATCGTGCTCTGCAAGACGTTGTCTTCTTGTTTGTTTGTTTGTCTGTCTGTCTGTTTGTGTGCAGGATATCTCAAAAAGTTGTGGACACATCCAGATGAAATTTGGTGGGCAGTTTGGGTGTGTGACAAGGACCAACTGATTAGATTTTGTTGAAGATCCGGATCCGGATCCGACTACAAGAATTTTAAAAGTGATTCTTCACCATTGAGAGATCAGGCCAAAGATGATATATAGCACAATATCTCAAAAAGTTGTGGACGGATTCGGATGAAACTTGGTCGACAGGTTGGGTTTTTGACAACGAAGAATTGATTCGATCTTGGTGAAGATCCGAATCCGGATCTATATACGAGACTTATTTAATTTTTTGAGTCATTCTTCACCATTGAGAGATGGGGCCAAAAATGATATAGTACTGTATAGCATGGTATTTCAAAAATGTATTGGTCCCTATATGTTCTCGTGGATTAGGCATTATGTGGCGGAGGTATGCACTCTACTGAGTGCTCTTCTAGTTATTATCTCTGTTCATTCCATTATTTTTACATCTGCATTGTCCATATTTCGCTTCGACACCGCTACGGGTCTGTTACAGGTTTTATAAACTCTAACTTTTACTGATAATTAATGGAAGGTTTCTGTGCTTCATGCTCCCATCCAGTTCCCTCCACTTATTTGAGGTTCACTTTATTCTTAATCTAACGGCTAATCCTGCTCCTCCTAATGCCTCTGTCACGTCTCCAATGTTACAGAAACTTTTGATCTTTTCTAAATTAAATTCTGAACTCAGGAGCATTTCCTTCGGTTTTTCATCCTTTCCCTCCCATCTCTTACATATGAAAATCTTGCCACTTGTTACCAGATTCCCAGTGATACCACTGCCCCTCTTGTGGCACCATAAAAAAGAACACTTCCTACATTGAATTTAATTCCATCCAACTCCTTTCATGCATATTGAACAAGGCCATCGTCTGCTTTATTTCCTTTATCCTTCTTCACCACTCACCATAACCTTCGTTTTATTATGTTCATGTGTAAACCTTTCTTCTCGATTGCACTTTTGCCTTGTTGAAACATCTCTTTTAATTATTTTTCATTTTCAGTTTCAGCATTTGATAAGGAACAGTTAAAAACACAAAGTAAGGCGGTGCTGTTACAACATGACAGTCAAAGGGATATGGTTTGTCATTGATGTCAAAGAAATATGATGAGGCCATGAAAAATGGAGGGATGGGAATAAAGGGGAGTGAAGGATAATAAATAAGGGAACAGAAGGCGGGGTGAGCGAATGGAAGGAACATTTTGGCCTTTAGGGAAGGAGGTGGGCAGAGAGCGGAGGAGTTTGAATAAACCTTTAAAAATGTAATTCATTTTTCAGTGGGTGGGTTAGAGAGAGAGGGAAACGGGAGTGGACGACAGGTCACAGGCTATGAACACATACAAGGGTGAGATGCACACGTGTGAAATCTATATGTACTGTAAAGGATGCTTCATACCAGATGCAACACAAAGTTGTTTTTATACTTTTTAAATTTTCCATTGAAACAACATGAAACTTACACATAAGAATCTTTGTAATATCTGGAATAAAAGTCACACATAGAAATGAAACTCGAGATTTCAGAAGACAGTTCACAAAACGTGTCCGAAATGTCTGCCCTGCTGCAGCAAGCAAAAATGGATCCTCCTGCTGAAGTTGTTGATAACTCGGCTGCATTCCTGAATCGGAATAGCTTTGATGTTGGCGGCAATTACATTTTTGAGGTCGTTACTTTTCTGAGGTCTTCCCGGTGCACTCTATCCTTCAGGTAACCCCCAAAGAAAGAAGTCAGGTTGGTTGAGGTCCGGAGAATGAGGTGCCCAAGGGGGTTACTGATTTCCCTTCATTTTGAAACAAGAAATGCCCGGTGATGCCAGATTTGCTTGTGGAAACCCATGCAGTGTTTTTCTGGATGTGCAACGGCCTTTCAAGAACCTCATCAGGAGAACTAGAACCCCAAAACACGTCTTTCGAGTTAACATGATCACTTGAAGTGGGCCTCGTCAGAAAACCACACGTTACTCAGAAATTTTGGATCCCTGCACCTTTTTCTTCCTCAAACCATTCACACATCGTCACACAAAGTTGTTTATCATTGTCTGTTTGATAAAGATAAGTTCAATTATTGATGTCGATGACGCAGCGATTTCCTGGGGCTCCTCAAAGTTGCTTTATGGACCACTTCGATGTATTCTCATGATCTTGCAGTCCTCGGGTGGCAAGACTTTGAGCAATCAGGATTTTGTGCTGTCCCGTGGGATTTAAACCTCTTTGTCAATCGAGAAAGAGCAGACTTATCTGGTGTCGAACTTCTTTTTGAATCGTGTTTGAGTCTGTTTAAATGACTTTGCAGCAAAGTAAGACTCCACAATGAAGATCCTTTGTTCAATTGTCCATGCCGTCTTCAAGATTAACATTATGATTCTCTGATGACTGCAGTTTTTAGATCCTCGTGGAGGATCTCTAAGTCTTACTCACGTTGTTGTTCTTCATCTTCTTCTTTGTGGACTTTTTGTTTCACAGCCTACAGTTTTCATCGAAACTTCCTGAAACTTGGCATCTATATGTAAAAATACCCTGCGCAGACAGTAACCATCTCCGATTTTGAAAATTCCTCCGAGAAAAAAAGTTATGACGTCAAAATATCTCCGCTAATGGAAATCGCCTAAAAAATTATCTCCGAAACTAGGCAAGCTTTTTGAATTCTGTTTGCGGGAATCGAACAGGCATTAGCAGAGATGAATTACCGCACATATGATACATCACTATGAGTCATATCAATTTTTATGACGTCATTCCTATTTTTTGACATTTTTTGTTTCACAACCCAGAGTTTTCATCGGATCTTCGTGAAACTTGCCATGTATATGCAGAAGCCCACGCGCAGGCAGTAACCATCTCCGATTTTGGAAATTCTTACTAGAAAAAAAAGTTGACGTCATAATACCTCCGCTAATGGAAATCCCTACCATTATCTCCACACTAGGCAAGCTGTTTGAATTTTGTTTGCGGGAATCAAGCGGGCATTAGCACAGATAATAATTTATCGCAAACCTATACATCACAATGACGTCATATTCGTTTTATGACGTCATCATTAAGAGGACGAGGATCATGAGGGCACCATGAGGTTGTCCCTGTGTATTTTTGTTTGATTCCAGAATTTTTTTTCATCCATCTTCCTTGGGGGGGGGGGGGTGAAGGAGTGCAATTAAATTATCCGAGCGATATAACCACAATTATTATACATGCACATAAGCAGTACACATGTTTTTGCTTCATAGCGTAATCTGGGTTAATTTTGATCGAGGCAGCGGCCTCTTGCCTATACACCACCCAAATAAAGGGATGTTTCAGAAGAACGTGTTGCACGCTTGGAACAAGATTGCCCGGCGGGTCAGTACTCTGCTTTGGTATTAATAATCATAAAGGTAATAGCATAACCCCTCTGGCCACTTCCGTAGGGAAGCGGGTGCTTCTAGTCTTCACAAAGTCACAAAATAAATGCATGAGAAGACGCGACAATGGACGCATAGGAGGATTACAGTGCAATTAACAACCGATAACAGTTTGCTGGGACAAATGTGGAATGATATCCTTAATTTTAGAGTTTGTTTTCTTGAAGCGGAAATAGGAACGTCTCTGTGCAGAGGAATCTGAACCGGAGCAGGATTCTTACAAAACTTAACACGAATGGGGCTACTTTATGCTTTATGAGTCAATTTGTTTTGTCGTGTATTGCTGATGCTGCTATCAATGCAGAAGTGAAAGTTGAAATCTCTTAAAAATGATCTGCATTGTATTTTGCACCAAACTCACTCCTTCACTACAAGTTGGTGAAAATGAGCTGCCGGTGAAACTTTGTTTGCAAACTTCTTTATGAGCTTTGCACTGAGTAGCAAAAATACCATTCCATGGAGCTTCTGCAAGACCAACGCACCTTGCTGGACAGCGGACACTGAAAGGCTTCTAAAGGAGCACAACAAAACTGGGAACCCGGATGTTGCACAGGCACTAATTGAGGCTCTCGACGCTGAATGTCTGAAGTGCTGGGAGGAGATGTTGGAGTCAACAGACTTTACCCACATCAGCTACAAGGCGTGGGCATTGCTGTGGAAACTGGGTTCCGCAGAAAACACGACTGCTGCCATCCCAAGAGTTTCCCCTGATTCCATCACGTCTCACCTCCTCCGTACCTCAAAGGCACTGACCTCCAAATCACTAAGGCAGGAGGGAAAAAGGAATTACCTCTGAAACCTACAATAAAGCCCACTAAGCAGCCACCTGGTGGCTCCATATACAAAGAAAGACATTGATGCCGCACTGTCGGCAACCAAAAATGGCAAAGCCGCAGGGGCTGATGGAATTTTCCCTGAATTCCTTAAAAACCCTGGAGAAAAGGGTTGTACCTGGTTGGCATCCCTTTTTACTACCGTCCATGAAACTTTTTGTGATCGTCCATTCCTGCAGCCTGGAAGAAGGCTAATGTCATTGCCATCCTTAATGTCATTGCCATCCTAAAAACTGGTAAGCCAGCAGAGTTGCCCTACAACTACCACCCCATAGCCCTACTCTCAGTGACAGGAAAGCTGATGGATTGAGCCCTACTATCCCTTTTTAACCCCCACTCTGGAGGCCCTCCTACTTGATGAGCAGGGGGACTTTCGGCCTGGCTGCAATACCTGTGATCAGGTTCTTGCCCTCTCCACCATCATCGAGGCTGACTTCCAGAGAAAACAAAAGATGGCAACCACCTTAGTGGACCTGTCATCAGCTTGTGACACAGTCTGGCACCGAGGGCTCCTTCTCAAAGTCTCGAAAGTCTTCTGCTGTCAGAAGACAATTAGACTTCTGTCCGTATTCCTTGGGGACCGAAAGATCCGTGTTAGCCTCAATGGCAAAAGCAGCCATGTTCGAACACTAAACGATGGCTTCCCTCAAGGATCTGTTGTAGCCCCCGCCATCTTTAACTTCTATGTAAGCGGCCTGCCAATAATGACCTCCTTCAAACCCGCCTATGCTGATGACATCGCAGTCGTAGCACAGGGTCCTGACCTAAAATCTGTCGGGAACTAACTCACCTGAGATCTGGGCATCCTTGAGTACTTACACAAATGGAGGCTCTGTCGAAACACCAACAAAACAGCCGTCTGCACCCACCATCTTGACAATCGCACAGCAAATGCAGAGGTAGATGTGACATTCTGTGGTATGAAAGTTGAAAATGTCCGTTATCCCAAATACCTTGGGGTAACATTTGACCGGACCCTGACCTACAAAGAACACCTGCAAAGATGCAAGGAGAATGTAAGGGCATGGGTAAACCTCATCTGGAAACTGGCCGGAACATCATGGGGAGCCGGCGTTAACACCTTACACACGGCAACGCTCGCCCTCATATACTCAACGGTAAAGTATTGTGTGTCAGTCTGGTCGGCGAGTGTCCATGCGAAGGCCATCAACGTTCAGTTCAACGCTGCGATGAGAACAGTGTCTGGAGCGCTCAAGCCAACAAAGACTGAGTGGCTTCCTATCCTCTGCAACATTGCTCTGCCAGCCATCCATAGGGATGTGCTATCATGCTAATATTTCAGCCGCATTTTGGCTTTCGAAATTCCAGCCCAGCGCCTTCTCGCTGAACATCCGAGCTGTTGCCTCAAGTCCCGAAAACCATTATGGAACCGTGCCGAGCTCCTTACTGGAGCCCATCAAACCGAAGCCGACTTGCGGAGGGCCAGCTGGGAGGCTGCCACAGTTCCTAATAAACATATTTTACATTATCCAACCATTCCTGCACCCGGTTTCACACTCCCATGTAGGCAATGGACAGCCCTCAACAGACTCCGCAGGACTGGATGGGGCCTTTGCGGTAGTACCCTCCACTGATGGAGGATGAGGCCGGATGCACTCTGTGTGTGCGGAGGAGTTCAGACGTTGGAGCACATCACCTCGCACTGCCCCTTGCGGAAGTTATCGGGAGGGCTTTTAGCTCTCCACCAACTCACCCTTGAGGCAGTTTCATTGGCAAGGAGTAGAGTGCTGGATGGGTCGCCACTCTGCCGCAAGTTACCCCAAATGGTTATTACCCCAGTACACCGGCACTCATTTCACAAAATCGAAAGGATGACGGGTTGAGTCAACCCCACCTGATGTTAATTAAACGTAAAAAACAGGGGTTTGAACTCAGGACTCTAAGGTCCCAAGCCAGCCACTTCAACCACCAAGTCAACACCAGGCTATAGTCCATGAGAGTAGTCAGCTGTTTTAATTTATATATTTTATCTTTGTTTCTTTTGTTTTTACTCTTCCTCTCCAGGGTGCTTACAGAGAACCCCCTGGTGTGCTCATGTGAACTGCGATGGATTCAACTGTTGCAGAAAGCTGAGCGGGCAGGTTTGCACCAGCAGCGGCTCTCCTGCAAGAAGGAAGTGAATGGGCAAATCCTACATGTTCAGGAGCTGCACCTACCTAACTGCGGTACCTTGCTAAGCTGTCTTGACCAACGACCTCGTCTCTCTTCTAGTCCTGTTGTAATGATGAAGTATTTTACCTGGCTTCTATTTTGTTTGAAGTTGACAATCTTTAAAAAAATATTTTTTTTTATAATTATTCTCATTTTTATTGCCTCAAGCTTGATGTGAAATGGTACAGTTTTGGATGCAGTGTGACACAAAGTGACGAATATTTCACAGAGCCCCCTCGGGCATCGCTGGATGTTGGCAATGTGACAGCTGAGCAAGGCGACTCTTTGACACTGACTTGCAACATATCGGGCTCGCCACTTCCTTCTGTCAGCTGGAACGTTCCTGATGCCAGTGTTGCACAGGTGCTGCAGGTATGCACATGCGAACCATGTCACCAAATCTGATCTTTTACCATTATGAGTGAATGTTCCCTTCATTTAGTACATTTTACACACACTCTTACAAGGTTGCTTATGGTCACAAACCTTACTGGATGGAACAGTGGTACCATAAGGAGAATCTTTGACATTATACATGCTTATTATACATTCTTCATCCTGATTATAAATATTATTGCTTTTTAAAAAATGTATTTTTTACTTTTTTCCAATGGGTTGGCAGGATAGCCTCGAGGTACGCACTCTTGCCCCTAAGCCATCGAGCCTGGGTTTGAATCTCGGCCCAACTATAAACAATCATGCTGGTGTTTCACAGGCAGGGTGATTCATCACTGTGTGTGCCGTCCCTCGGGTCGACCTTAAAAATGGCATCCCGTCTGTCTGCATTGGTTGATGGACATTAAAGAGCCCATGGTATCCTTCGCGAAGAGTAGGAAAGCTATCGCCAGCACCCTGACAGAATTACAAATTCCTGTACTAACTACGTAGTCAAACATTAGGCCTGACTATCCAGTTCGTGAAAGACTTGGGTCAAAAACTTCCCCCCGGCCATCCCCACAAGAACGTGGGAATAATTGTGGCCGTTAAAGAATAAGGATGCTCTTATATCAATGGGTGTAATAGGATTTCTTCTTTGTTTCTCTACTTAACCAAATGTGTAAAGAATGTTAAATATAAAAAAATACTTTCTTTAAAAAAACTTCCCGAGTCTACATTTTTTATGCACGCTCGATAAGTTGGTCACGTGACAAATGACATAATCAACTAGCAGAGTTACCCGCACCTTGTGCGGAAGGAATTTAGAGTTTATAAAAAGAGAGCCAGGGTACTATGTATAATTCCAATTAATTAATCATGTATAATTTAGCAGGCAATACTATAATACTAACATAACGATTAATGCAATATTGTGACGGTTCTGGGAAATGAGACCCACAGGCAATGGCACACAACATATAGCGGTTCCCGAGGCAGTTATTTTGTTATTACTTGTTCCAGATCGGGTCCTTCCCTTGTGTCCAATGGATTACAAAGGGAATATGCATTGTGAGGGATTAGTTAGGCTTTTGCCCCATTCTTCCCCATTTTCATCCCTACACACGAACTTCTCCTCATGTGACCAGCACACGCTGCTTGCAGCCTAATTTGCATATGCAGGCCAAAACCTGTTTGAATCTGCACACCACAACCAAACTGCTATCTCCACCACCATAGCCTTCTTCACCACAATTTTCCAACAATGCCAGTGATAACCACTCCACCTGCTTCAGATACACACCGGATTTTATTCTCATTCAAACACCACCATTCAAGCTCGTGTTTTCAGCCTTCTTCCATGATCCACATCGCCCTCACCCAATGATGACGCTTCAACTATTCAACCACACCAACCTCATTCGTCTCACCACTACCAACCACTTTCCTGCACCTTGAGATTCGCACCCTGTCTTTCTCACTCTATGCCCCAACATCGCATCTCACTTGCACCTCTTCAACATTCAACACATACCCAGACACCCCCCTTTTCTCTTCATCACCCCCACATTACCTGCCCTGCACTTTGGACTAGCACGTGCCCGCATGTACTTGCCGGGAAAGCCAGAGGTCGCCAACGCCACAGCTTTTCTATTATCCCTCTCACTTGTCTCCACTTCCGTGGAGTGAGCCTGATGGCATCTGTCATGTAAACTTAAGTATGTTTGTGTAAGCTAGATAGAATCGGCGTATAGTTCTGCCGTTTGTCTCTTTACTGCATGAATGTGTCACTGTATGTCTGTCTTTTTCCACACCACATGAATACTGTATGTCCCTGCTCTACGAATACCCACTGTGAATAAATCCCTTGTCTTCACTGTGCCACATGCTTTTCCTCATGCTCATTCATAAATAAACCAATGTCAGTTCAGTTCAACCTGCTCGTAGTGTCCTTTCCTCCATTGGTCCAGCACAGTCCACAGTATTGTTAGACGGGAGGTTTCAGCCCACTTGATTTGCTCTCATTAGCCAGTGTACACTCACTGTATCACTCGGCAGTAATCAGAGTGTGTGCTCAGGGCAGGAAACTCGGTTAATCTAGTCAGCTCCTTAAGTAAACAGAGTTAGACAGATAACTGTTAGAGTTGACCAAGTTGACGTTCATGGTCGCTTAGCAACCCACCGGGCCACGGAGGTTTCCGCAGCACGTCGGCCTACAGGGCCGGGCGTTCGGAAAGAACCGGAGTGCTTCCCCTCGAGGTAATCCCTGAACCCTGAGTCCGAAACAATATATACACTATTTCATATAAAATAACAGGCAATAATATGATACAATAATGCAATACTACACAATAATGATTGCTGCAGTGCCTCGGGATAGACATCATTTTGAGTCTGGTTGTTGGGTGCCAGAATTGAGCTTGGCGACATACATAAGAATATGTATAACACTGCCTATTCTTGCAGATGACAAATTGCAGCTCACAGATGGAAGTCTAAGTTGGACAGCCAAGTCACATCATTGCCTGTTGCTCGGTGGTTGTCGTAAATCCTTCATCAAATTCCCGTCGGTGACATTCACATTGTGATGGATATTCTGATCTGTGTTACCACAGTCACATGCTGGGCTGTCTTTGAAATTCTATTTGTGGAGGTTGTGTGATGTCCTTGCATAGACAGTACAGATCGTGTTGAGCGCAGACCACTGTTTCTGGGGGAGGTCGAAACCTGGAGGCTCTTCTGTCGGACTACTCACCTGGTCTTTGTTAGCAATGTAGTCTGTCCAGAGATTGTGCCACTTATCTTTCATGTCAAAACATGCGCCACTCAAAACATTTGAAGAGCCCCAGAAAGGGTTGCGTGCTTGAGTCACAGATTTGGTATATTCTGCAGATCTTCGTGGATTGGAAGCTCAACTCTCTCAAGATTCTTGTCTTCTGGTGCACATCAGGAGGTGGGATGATAGCCGGATTAGGAGCCACTGCACAGGTGTTAATTTCAGTGCATCACATCAGTGTTTTCAGGACAATGTCCAAGTGTTTTGTTTGGTTGCTCTTTGCCCAAACCAGAGAATGGTATTCCATTGCAGAGTACACAAGAGCAAGGCTTGCTGTGCCATGCACTTGATCCCCAGCTGGTGTCTGCTAGTTTCCACATGATGTTTACCCTGGTCATGATCTTTTCTGTGACCCGTTTTAGGTGTTCGCAGAACTTGAAGCTCCGATCAAGGGTGACTCCAAGATACTTGGGGAATGGTTCGGTCTTGACGGGTTTGCCGCAAAAGGAAACCTGGAGTTTGCTGTGAGGCAATTGGTTGCTGAGATGGAAAGCGGTAACTGTCGTCTTAGCTGGGTTTGGTTGGAGTTGCCATGAGATGATGTATTACTCCATTACCTTTAAGTCCTTCACAGCATCCTGTTGAGATCTCTAAGCTTGATTGCTTGGGTGGCAAGGACAAGATCATCTGTTTCGGCAAACTTCCTGGAGATGGTACAAGGCATGTTTCTCACATATATGTTGAAGAGGATTGTAGTTAAAACAGACCCTTGGGAAAGACCATTATTCAGAGTCCTTTTGGAGTTTGCTTGATCTCTGAGTGAAATCCTATGTCTTTGATTGCTAAGCATAGAAGAAAGGATGTGCATTGTGGCTTGGCACTGGAAAAGTCTGGCAGCTTTCAACAGAAGACCATGTTGCCATACCGTATCATCTGCTGATGAAAGGTCAATTAGTGCAACACCTGTCTTGAGCACACGTTGGTAGTTAGCTTCAGTGTGAGTGGAAAGTGCAAGTACTTGATCAACACAGCTCCTTCCAGGTCTAAAGGCAGGTTGTTCCTCAGGAAGGTTGGGCTCGACCTGTGGGGAGAGCCTGGCCAGAAGGACACACTCAAACAACTTGTATGTCGTACATAGCAGATATATGGGCTGTTAGCTAAATAGGTCAGCAGCAGTTTTCCCTGGCTTTAGGATGGCAATGGCTTTGGCCTCTCTCCAGGTTGATGGTATGACTGCGGATGTTTTTGAAAAGAGAAGCCAACCAATCACGTCTGTGAGGTCCCAAGTTATTCAAGAATTCAGGATAGATGCCATGAATTCCTGCTGCTTTCCTTAGTTTGGTGGAGGAAAGGCCAGTGTCATTGTCAGCCCTGATGTAAGGGGAAAAAGCAGGGATGTTGGAGGAGATGATTAAATGGTCCTGGAGAGTTCTTTATGGACTTCATGGCGAGCCTCCTTAGTTGAGGCAACTTTAGAGTTGAGGAGCAGCCTTGAAGCAACAGCATTAGCCAATATTTAAGGAGGTTGATGTTGAGCAGGTGAGGCAGCTTTCTCTAAGATGTCTTTGTAGGTTCTGTGCCTTTTCTTCTTGAATGAGTGAGATCATGCTCCTCAACAGTCTCCTGCCACCTTTGTTATCTGGCCAGATCTAGAGATTCCAAAATCTCAGAAGCAACATCTGGATCCCCAGAAGCTTCATACTGTTGGAGGAGCTGGTTAGTTTCTGGTACTAACCAGCACGGTCTGTAGCATTTTGCGAAAAGCACATGGGATGTTGTTTTTTGCTGCATCTTTCAAGATCTTGTGGAAGCTGCTCTTTGTGACAGGGTTGAGGCTGCTGATCTGCTCCTCAACTTCTGTTGCTAAACCCTCCCAGTTGGCTTTCTGAAAAATCCAGCACGTTAGGTTTGTATGTAATCAAGGGAACCTCTATTCCAATGTGAATCAAGGCTGGTTGATTTTTGGCTGTGTGGAAAGTGTGGAAAGATCTTACGAGGTGCGTGAAATTGGTGCTTACTTTCATCTTTGAGCTCATGCGATTTACATACAGTGGACCATGAGTCATATTTTACTGCGATAGAAGAGAAATAAAATTCCACAAAGTCATGACCTTTCAAGGTTGCAGACGTGCAATATGTTGTGACACGTAACAGATGTGCTAAAGCAGCCTAGATCACAGAAAAAGTTTAACACTGAACCTTCAACACCTGTTTCCAGTGAAATAGTATAATGGGACCGACACAATACGTGGTTCAGTGGCAGTTCTAAAGCATGTTCACAACTTATCCGCGTGAAGAGCAAGAAAATCAGCTTTTCCTGATGTCTGGGCATGCTGAATGTGGAAACGACTAATGGAAGACATCGTTTGGCCCGATGATGCACTTTTTACCCTTGGTTTAAAGTAGGTAACGAGAATAGATGGCACCGGTTACTTCAAGTTTGCTTGCAGGACAGGATAGAAATACGTTTGCCGCATACTTTAGTATGTTGATCGGGTAGAAAGATTTAAGAACGGCAGAACCACTGTCGTTGGTGAACTGCACACAGCTTGACTCATTACACCGGTGAGTGGAAGAAACATTACAGGTGTTAAGAAGTTAATTCTAAGCAACAGTCATGAGGGTATTGACTGACGTATGAGCATTGAAAAGCGATAAAGTGAGGTGTGTGTAATGAACAACCAAAAAGGTTTCCTTTCCTCATCATCGCATTTCAAAAGCTTGTTCGTTGTTGGCAAATGAAGATTGAGAAATGTAGTTTTGTTACCTTATTAATGCGATTAACACGGAGTTGTATTTAAAAATGTCTTTATTCCTTTACTCGGTGCTTCTGCGTGACCTTGCTTGCTCTGCAAATACATTTGTCACATTTTCATGCCATTTCATACGGTGACTTCATCGTACGAGTGTCGAGGCTCTGGAGATCATTGGGAATGATAAAATTCAAAAATGGTGAGATTTCGTTTTCATTTATTTGACTTAATTGGAACTCTCTCTTGTACCGTATAGCATACAGCGATTATAACGCACATCAGTTTGTGAATACTAACTTATTGTACATTGAAATAGGTGGAAATCAACTCGAGCATCCGGTAACTCACTGTGGTCACGGCATTCCGCACCCCAAAAAAATAAGCACAATAAAAAGAAACAGATTTGTTTACCGACATAACCAATTGTCATTGTATTTGATGGAGATGGAGAACGAGCCATTATGGAGGATGGAAATGGATAAACATCTGCACAGAGGAAGATGGAAGTTGGAGTCTGGAAGAAAACTTGCTTCGCATGTGTTGACTAAAATTTGTGGAATATTAAAAAAAATCCCATACAGCGATATACTAGTGTTATATAACATGCAACTGCAGACAATCTGCACAAAAAAACACGAGGTGGATCTGTTTTGAGTACGTTCCACATGATAGTTTGCCACTATTTTACTACTACTACTATTACTACCACTACTACCAATCACCCTTCCACGTGGGATCGGCCAGGGAACGTTTGGCCCAAGCCTTACATGAACTGGTTGGCCAGACCTGACGTTCGACTTAAGTTGGCAGGAATTTAGAACCTATCTGTTGTGCAGGCCGATTCCTGGCCCGACTATAAACCATCGGATTGGTGTTTCCTTGGCTGGGCGTTGCTTCGCAGATTGTACCTTGGATAGACATTAAGCTGCGAAGTGGTCTGCTCGGCATTAACTGGTGTATGTCTATGATCCCGCTGTGTCTTTCAACTAAGACTGAGTGAGTTATCACCGGCACACTGAACAAATTCCAAATTCCTGCTCTGGCTACCGCTGAGAAGGCAATGGCAAACCACCTAGTTGGGACATGATACTGCTGATACTTGCCCTTGCCATGATACTGCTGGAACAGCATTGAACCTGCCCTTTGGCAGACCAGTGCAAGAGATTGCTTAAAAGTACAATGAATACCTCTCTGTAATCCCACCTGGAAGGTACATTTTGATGCCTTGGACCATATTATTCAGAATTGTTATTCAGGACGACATCTTTATTCAGAATTACCAGGCAAATGAGAGACTGCGGTTCTTCATGAGATTGAAAAGGTCTCCGTGCTCATTTGCAAAGGAGAACTTGCAAACCTTGAGTTGATTGTCTCATTTTGAAAAATCCTATCAACACAGAATATCACAGAGTACATTTCATGAGATAGTCTTTAAGGTCAAGTGGCCTTTTGCATTATGAAGGGATCTCGGTGCCGCAGTATCCACATAGATTTTAGAATTTGGCCAAGGTGCCGGCACTACAATAGCATGCTCTTTTCCAAAGGTACTCCGGAGTGTTTAATCTCCTTAATCGAGCAATTGAAAGTTAAATTTCAATCATACAATCGATTTGGTGACAATTTGTTTTCCAAACCATGAGAGCACTTAAACAAAACAAACAAAAGAATCATAAAGACATAATTGTAATTTTTTTGTGGCGATCATAAATGTAACATGTGATGGCAGTTGGTTGTCATCCACACAAGGAAAAAACATCATTATTGGGATACAAATATGATGGGGGTTTGGGGAAGAGAGAGAAATTTGCTATTTTTCCATACATCATATGTATACAGAGTCCCCTAAGGTGTTATTTTTGTCTATTTTAAAAAGTAATCTTATTTTTTTTTCCCTGCACATCATGACAATACCTCGATTCTTTTCCCAGGGTCCTCATGGTGATTCTTCGGTTACAACTTTACAGCTCTTCAACATCACGTGGGAGTTCAATGGAATGAGGGTGTCATGCATGGCGGAGAACTTGGTTGGACAAGCAGCGGCAACCATCTTCTTCATCGTATACTGTATGTACCTATGTCCCTGCCTTGTCCCTGCCAGCTTGATTGATGATTTTGCCTTTTAAAAAATCTTTGTCGATTTTTGTTTAAGTTAACAACATCAAAACTTCTCTTTGTCGTTGAAACATTGAATATAAACATCAATGACAAGCAAAGTAAATTAAGTTTCAACATCTCTGTCTGCAGTTGCTTTAAATAAATAAATAAATAAATAAATAAACAAACCAGACCGGCACTCGGTAGGGTGCATATACCTCTACCAGGCTGAACAGTTTACATTTTGGATCCCACTGATAGGCCAGATCTGGATCCGGACATGAACCAAAATCTAATTTGCTTGTTCTTGTCACCAAACCAACTCATCCACCGCGTTTTGTCATCCGTCCATAATTTTTTGAGATGTCGTACAAAATATCATTTTTGGCGAAGAATAACTAAGAAAATTGAAAAATTCTCCTTTCCGGATCTGGATCCCCATCCCGATCTTCAAAATCAAATCAATTTGTCCTGGTCACACACGCAACCTGTCGACCAAGTTTCGTCCCAATTCGTGTATAACTTTTTAATATGTCCTGCTCACAGACAAACAGGATTGAAAACATAACCTCCATCCACCTTCAGTGGCTGAGGTAACAAATAAGTAAACAAGTACGTGTGTATGTACAGTAAATACTCCAATATTGTGAGGGTTAGGTTCCTGGAAAATGTCGCGATCGTTAAAACCACAATCGTGGAAACCAAGGGCCAATAGGAAGAGGGGGGTTCAGTTCCTGGACTTCAAGAAAATATCAAGGAAGATCGATAGCAGCCAGAAATATACACATAACTATTGAAATAAATGCGTAAAAAAAGAAAAAAAACGGTGTATATATATCATGTTAACATTGGAATATACCTGTAAATACAGTGTAAATTAAACAAAAACACAAGAGTTTTACCTTTTAAATTTATTACAACACAGTGAGGTGGGTGAGGGTAAACATATTATATGCTCGCACTGTACTCTGCCAGAAATAGAAAACACAAGACTTAGCTTGGGATGATGATGCTCGAGGGGGAAGGGTGAAGTGGAGCCGGGTAAAGGTGAGCGGAGAAGGGTGAGTGGGGAAGGCGATTCAGTGAAAGGAAAAGCAGCATTAGCTTTACGAAGAAGGCACCTGCAGCATTGCCACAACCTACAATGGAGAAGGGTAACACGATCCTTAATTCACCTTACCTTGAACCATGATTTTTCCTGCTTGGAGAGCAAGGTACGAACGAGATGGCATCGTCTTCCAGAATAATCCCGTCTCGTCAGTGTTAAAAACCTGCTCCGTCATAAACCCCTTCACCTCAATTTGTGTCAATAGCTGTGGTTGAGAACGGGGATTCGAATCTGGGTGTCAGAAATTAAGGGTTTTGCAATAAGGTACAAATACGGAGTTGGAAAATGAAGGTTTGGGAGTGAGGTTTGAAGGATGATGAAGGTTTACGAATGAGGAAGAGTACAATGGGCAAGGTTCTATCGATGGCTGCAATCATTGGCCCCATAATGGTGGCCCGTACAGATGCCGCATTTTCTCCTTGAGCCAACCAATCGAACAACTCAATATTTTCGCCCAACATTATAACTTTTCTGTGCCTTTTGGCACAACTAAATTTGAACATCGCTTTACATTTGTGGTTATTTCAAAACGGTGAACAAGAAACAACACAAGGCTCTTAATGGGAGGTAATCTTTCACACACTGGACGGACGCAAATGATGACTCATCTCAGCTCAAAAATGGCGATTGGTTGAAATGAAATCCCGTTATGATGAAATCGGAACACAATAGGTTGCCCCCGATTGGTTGAAATGAAATCCCATTATGATGAAATCGAACACAATAGGTTGCCCCCGATTGGTTGAAATGAAATCCCGTTATGATGAAATCGAACACAATAGGTTCCCCCGATTGGTTGAAATGAAATCCCATTATGATGAAATCGGAACACAATAGGTTGCCCCCGATTGGTTGAAATGAAATCCCATTATGATGAAATCGGAACACAATAGGTTGCCCCGATTGGTTGAAATGAAATCCCATTATGATGAAATCGGAACACAATAGGTTGCCCCGATTGGTTGAAATGAAATCCCATTATGATGAAATCGGAACACAATAGGTTGCCCCGATTGTTTGAAATGAAATCCCATTATGATGAAATCGGAACACAATAGGTTGCCCCCGATTGGTTGAAATGAAATCCCATTATGATGAATCGGAACACAATAGATAGCCCCGATTGGTTGAACTGAAATCCCATTATGATGAAATCGGAACACAATAGGTTGCTCCCGTTTGTTGAAATGAAATCCCGTTATGATGAAATCGGAACACAATAGGTTGCCCCGATTGGTTGAAATGAAATCCCATTATGATGAAATCGGAACACAATAGGTTGCCCCCGATTTGTTGAAATGAAATCGCGTTATGATGAAATCGGAACACAATAGGTTGCCCCGATTGGTTGAAATGAAATCCCATTATGATGAAATCGGAACACAATAGGTTGCCCCCGATTGGTTGAAATGAAATCCTATTATGATGAAATCAACACAATAGGTTGCCCCCGATTTGTTGAAATGAAATCCCGTTATGATGAAATCGGAACACAATAGGTTGCCCCGATTGGTTGAAATGAAATCCCATTATGATGAAATCGGAACACAATAGGTTGCCCCCGATTGTTGAAATGAAATCCCATTATGATGAAATCGGAACACAATAGGTTCCCCCGATTGGTTGAAATGAAATCCCATTATGATTAAATCGGAACACAATAGGTTGCCCCCGATTTGTTGAAATGAAATCCTTATGATGAAATCGGAACACAATAGGTTGCCCCGATTGGTTGAAATAAATCCCATTATGATGAAATCGGAACACAAATAGGTTGCCCCCGATTGGTTGAAATGAAATCCTATTATGATGAAATCGGAACACAATAGGTTGCCCCCGATTGGTTGAAACCCACGATGTTAGAACCCGTGATATTTGAGGGTTTACTGTATATTTGTATGTATGTTTACACCCAGTTGTATCACAATCTAATGAAATGAAAAACATGGTTTGATCCACATATCTGTGTGTTCATACTTGTATGCCATTGTCTTTATATCTGTACTTTTAAAAATCATTGACTAGTATGTTTGTAAAATGCATACATTACGCAAAGTTTCTAAATACCTTACACAAAGGGCAATATACTGTGAGACTCTTTTAAACCTCCCCTTTATGCTTTTGAGACAATTATCACTTCCCCTGATCTACTATAAATGGATGAGTGTGTGTGTGTGTGTGTGTAGCATGTTTTTTGCGGAGTTCAACTGGAGCTTTCTGATGCGGAGTGTGAGACACCAAAAATGATTTTCATGATCACCTGAGTTGATTAAGCTAATTAACTACAAAGAACCTGGAGGAATTCCCATGTTTGAAACGCACGCCATGTTCAGGTGCATAGAGCAGCTTAATAGGTCCTTCCATGGCATGGCATTCAAATTACAAAAGAAATAGAAATAATGATAACATTGTAACTAAGCATATATTCATTATTCATTGATACTAATAATATTAATAACAACAATAACAGTAGTATTGTTTGGAAATAATAATCACAAACATATAATCCCCACCCTGGCCCAAGCACATCTGGGCTTGGTGAAAGGCAAGCTAATACTCAAGCAGTACAGGAGACAGGTATGCTACAAGGCCGTGAAGACCAATTAAAATTTGGTCCAATGGACTAACGGGCCCACCGGTCGACTAAAACTCTCGACTCGTTACTCTGGAGAGAACCATTTGCAATACAGTGTTCAGTTTGAGAACATAAATCTACCGGCCATGACATGATCTTTTCCCAGCCATGATTTATTTACACTGAAGCTGCATACTGCCCTGCACAAGGATTATTTTGCAGAATGGAGAATGTACATTGCCTAATTCAATAATGTACGTTTATTTCCCGATTCAAACAGACTCTGTGGAGTAATGCGCTCTTGTCTGGGATGTCGGCGGTTCGAACCCCGGCCGCGTCATACCAAAGACTTAAAAAATGATAGAGCATGAACGAACAACCATAGGTTGGCAACCATGCGCAGGCTTGATGAGCCTAATGGCCTCCTTTTGCAGAAGTCTGTTATGGCAGTAAGTATGTTTGAAGAACGAATCTATTTGTGTTGTCTTGAGGAATTTCCATCCGAGCGCATTGTGCATGACGCTGGCATCCAAGGTTCAAATCCCATATTTTGTGTTTATTTGTCTATTCTTTCCTTGTGTTGTTGTCCTGCATGTGATACATGTACTCTGGTATTTCCTGATTGCTTTTATATATATAAAAAAATATTCCAAATTTCAAATTGGCTCTGATCCCAAAATCATTTGACTTGTTTCATGCACAGATGGTATTGCATACCATCCATCCATCCATTGGGACCATACTCTGTGCAGAGCATTGGTCTCATTGGCTATTTGGTACAATCCTGGACGGGTCGCCACTCCAACACAGTATACCAGCAAGCTGGCACTCATTTTGCCGACCTCGGAAGGATGACAGGCCGAGTTAACCCCGCCTGGTATTAACTCAACAGGTGAGCGGGATTTGAACTCAGGAGCCGAGGATCCAAAGCCCGCCACCCCAACCATTAAGCCAACACCAGGCATTTGCCGAATATTGCACATACTTGCCAAATATGAAACAAATGCATTCAGTGGAGGCGATGGACGAACATACAGGACCAAAAATATAAACCCACAGCTGGGCTGATGCCTCATTAGGGGGCTAAAAATCCTTTGGTCATTCGTGTCATTACAGGGACGTTGTTTGCGTGACAGACAGCACATGCTGATTAAACTTTCCATGGCAACGGCCACAATGGGGGCTTCACAACAGCTGAAGGGTGAATATTCAAAGTCCTTCAAAGAGTCCTTCTATTAGGCCATTCTGAGATTGGGGGAAGGAGGATGTCGCACCATCCTCATTACCCCCTGTTGGCAGAAACTCATTCTGGGATTGGCCGCTCCTCATCTCTAGCCCAGGGTTCTTTATGGCCTGCTCGATGATGCTGCAGAGATCTGCCCATGGGACGAGGCAGCACTTGAAGTGTTTTTATTTTTTTCTCATTGGGTGAAAGTACATTTAAGTGTGTGTGTGTGTGCATGTGTTTTTGTGTGTTTTTGTGTGTTTAACACAAGCTGTCCATTAGCCTTGGATAATTGTAGTCTGATTTAACGATGAACCACTCATGTGTTCCTTGCACTGCAATGGAATGGCAAGGCACACCTCGGTCGGTGATTCATTTCTGAGGCCAAACTAGAAAGCTATTATTGGTTTATCTGAAAACAAACAAACGCCCATTCAGTCAATATATCGGAAGAGCCGGCAAATGGCTGTGCATTTAACAAAGTGAACTGTTTCAAAAACTTGTGTTCTGTTTCCCGTGGGTACTACTGGCCTTTGGATCTTTAAAAAAAAAAATGTATTCCTCCTTGAGCTAATTTATTTATTTATATTGATTTAATTCAAAGTGCTTTGTGCAACACCAAACTTTTTGAGACTTTCACTGGCGAAACCTGACCCTCGAAGAGCTCGAGCATCGTTTTGGATTGAAACGACGATCACTTGAAGTTGTCCGTTTTTGAGATTTCCTTCGGTCATTATTTTGTACTCGCCCAAAAATCCTGAACCACCGTTAACAATGGTGGTACAAACTTGGTCGCAGCTTTAAATGCATTTTTGAACACGTGCCTACTGCAGGGATGGGAGCCGTAGGTTTACCGGCAATTCTTGATGCTCTGGCGACAATCATTTCCGCCGCGATGCCAGTAACGGCCTTCTTTGCCTGGACAAGGCCGAGCGACGCTCCATAAACACCATGCACTGGGCGACCTTGAAAGAGGCATTTGGTGAGAAAGTGACGGTGAGAGGCAAGCGTGGGTGTTCAGCTTTTAAATGAAAAGGAATTTGTCTCGACATCAAAAATTAATGAACCTGGTTCATGTGCTTTTTATACCCCCTTTAAGCGGAGGGGTTTTTTTTGGCTCAAGGCTGCTGAGTCGGAAGCTCGATCCTGACGCTTCTGCAAGTGACAGAAAAACAAATTGTAGCCTCAAGTCACCAGATTCCACACCGTCACCGGGATTAAACGGCCATGTAAATCTGTCTTTCATTGCCGCACAAAGCACAAATTGTTGCCGCCAGCTTTTGGGCACCCTTTCCCAAATCACTACTTTCTCCACTTCCACCTGTTTACCTCTCTGCATAAAGGACAGCTGCTTTGGACAAAAAGTTCATTTGCATTCCTGCTGGGACTTCCAAGCCATTATTTATTGCCTGCAATGCTCTTTTATGTCTGTTCTTTTTCCCCCGTCTACGTTCACGTCTCAGAGACATCGAGCCGGTGAAATGGCAGATTGGTTGTCGAGTTCCTCGGATATTGATTACACTCCACAGACGCTTGGGTATCGCAGTGTTTCCTCGGTAGAATCAGGAACATTACCGCGAACCTTAAGCTCCTCGACTCGGCAAAATACCTTGTAATTCAGAAGTGCAATTGTCACGTAACTCTGCAGTTGTGGTGAAAAGCAACAATCACAGGTTTATTTTACTTTAATGTCAGTGTGAGAAAGTCCTGTTTAGAGTTGTTTGTGTGAGTGGAGGGCCTTTGAGGTTTAAATTTTTTTTATTTAAATAATAACTCCAAGTGATGGTTGCTCAATACCTCGTGATGATTATAGGGGTACAAGCTGATTTTGTCATGTGCTTCAATAAGTTGCCATTGTCATAGTCATGGCTCAACATTGCAGCGAATAAGTTTGTTTCCTTCACCGAAGGAGAGGGTGTTGCATTTGGGTCCGTTTGTTTGTCCGTTTGTTTGTCTGTCCGCACAGAACTTTGCTGTTTTTCTCCACAACCGCTTGACTGACTGAGATGAAATTTTCATCATTAGTGTGACGTCACTCAATACTCATGTAGAATGTTTTAATCATCATTATGATGTCATGGGTCACGTGGTGTGGCAGCCATATTGGAAAAATGGAAAAAACTTTGGACCTCTGTATAACTGAAACTGCTTGAAGGAAACAAGGACAAATGTGTCCAAGAGCCGCATCCTAAAGGTTTTGTCTTCAAAAGAAGAAGAAGAAGAAGAATAACAACAACAACTTCTGATATTTCGTCACGTGCCTTGATGGAGCCAATAGCGAGACCCGTCATGGAGGCTCCTCATTCATGACGAGAAAATCGTGTATTTATGAAATTACAACACATTAAATGGAATAATCTTTAAATAGTAACGTGAACTTTTCGAAACTTTAAAGCAAATGTCCGAATATATTTAAAAGTTCATGATAGACGCTCTCAAAAGGCACCCTCAATGCGAGGATGTGTACAGGTGTTTAGTATTTAAGGAGATCCGGCTCCTGTATATAAAAGAGCCGAGTCTTAAAGGTTTTGTCTTCACCAGAAGAAGAAGAAGAAGAACAAGAAGAACAACAACAACGTGGAGTTCTCTTAGAGCCAGCGTCCGCTACGTGAGACGCGGCTAAAAATTGAAACTTGGCACGCACCAAGCACTCCTCATGGGGAATGAGTGTGGTGTTTTAGTTTTTTTTTAATGACATCATAGGTGTCCTAGTTATGATGTCATAATTGCATATGTAGAAAGCTACGTCCAATCAGCATGAAAATTTTTGAGGGTCATCTCGGGATAAAATGGTGCACAAATGTTTTTGATGTCACGTCATAGGTCACGCGATTCGGCAGCCATATTGTTTTTGTGTTTTATCTTTCAAAAATCTTCTCTGAAATGGCTGAACAGATCGAGGTGCAACTTGCCAAGTATGACTGCCTATCCATGATGAACAAAAGGATCACAAATATGATGTCATAGGTCACATGGTTTGGCAGCCATTTTGGATTTACCAAAAAACATATGAAAAATCTTCTTCTCCAGAACAGTTAGACAGATCAAGGGCAAACTTCACATAAATGTTCCCCAAGGCATGCGTGTACAAGTTTGTTGAGGAATAATTGTTATCACATGGTTTGGCAGCCATATTGGATTTAAGAAATATATTAAATAATGTTTTCTCTTGAACAGCTTAATCGATTGGCGTGTAACTTCATAATTGTGATCTAGTAGTGATGGGGAATACATGTTTTAAATGTCAACCTCATCAGCCACATGGTCTGGCAGCCAGAATTATTTAATTATTTTATGTGGGTTTTTTTTTATTTTTTTTTTAAGGCTCACTTGTCTGCACCTGGATGGGTTTGAGGGTAGCGGAGCAGCAGCTGAAATGTGAATCTATCCAGGCTCCTCCTGATGACTTCATCTTTGCTTTTTGCTTGTTTGGGTTCCTTCTGATTACTCCAATACAGGACTGGACCGATTTGGTCTTCCATTTGATTTGAATTTAATTTATTTTAACCCCATTCTAAATTCAATTGAATAATAATGGAAAATGTCATGGGTCAGGGTCAGGTGTCCGATCAAAGTGGGGTTGCATCAAAGCGGGACGTCTTTGTACCCAGTCATCACTGCCAGCAGTTATAAAGTGACAGTTCGAATTATATCTTATTAATTACAGAACATACCAATACACAAATGCCACACAACACACCATACAAAACAAGTCCTGGCGAGGGTCTGCAATCTCTGATTGCTCTTTTTCTTGTTTATTGATTGTCTTCCCTTCTTTCCCTCCCAACCTGCCGTCATCTCTGACATCGCGATCGTCATACCCTGGTCATCTTCTTTGGTTTCGGGAAATAAAGCATTGGTTTTAGCAAAAGCTTTAATGTTCACGTGTTTCTCCTCACGAACCGCGTGCGCATAGTCCACCATAATTCAGAACGTCTCCACAGGAGATTAAACTGTTCGGAACATTGCGGAATTTTAACCTCCTGCTGCAACGAGCTCAACGTTAGTTAAGCTGTTGACGCTACAATATATTCAACAGTCTTTTCATCCAACTGACTCCAAATTCTCCCACTGTAATTAGCATCTCTGCACTTCCCTCATCAATGCCTGGATCTCCCCTTCTTCATCCTCTTTAATGCTGTCCACACCTCCACCCTTATAATCTCCACAACTTCCACTTTTCCCTCGACCTAGCTCAGTAACTCCAGCTCATCGCTACTTCCTCCCTGGGACAGGAACTGCATGAAGTAACCTTCCCATACCTTCAATACTGCAACGGTTCCTTTCTCATCTCAGCCATAAACCAACTGCCCATCTCCATCTTTGGTCACAACCCCCCTCACTGTTAATTTACTTCCTTAGCATCCTCATCACTGTCTCAAGTTATTTAACAGATCATCTAATTCTCACCATTCTCTCGCATAGCATTCCTTGCCTTATCCACAGCTCTCTTTGCTGCTTTCTTATTGTTCCCATACAAGTGCAACAACCCTGCATTCAGTTGTTCTCTTTCCTTGATCTTTTCTATTGTCATCCAAACCTCCTCACAGACTGCCTTCACGACTTCCTCCGTCCACCACACCTGGTTTCTTCCATGCTGTTGTGTCCTTTCCCATCGTCCTTCCACACAAATGTTCTGCCACTCCCATAAATGTCTCTTTGTACTTCTTCAACTCGACCAAAAATAAGGAAATGAGACCAAAAAAAAAACTTCTGAAAAGAGACAAAACTTTCATTTGTCAGAATGCAATTCTTCTGAGGACTGAAGAAACTCCACTGAACACAGCTACACTGTTCACCTACATCTTGCTATTGCATTAACTAAATGGTTAACAGGTGAAATTGTCAACACACTCACAAGGATTTGACAAACTCTCATCACCTTGTGTCATAATAGCTTTTGGATGGCTATTAGGAGTTAGCACTAAAGGTGATTATTTATTTTCTTGATGGATCAGGTAGTTGGTATATGACCTCTTTGGAAAATGTTTAAAGTCAATGGTGTGTGTCATGAAAATAGGTCAACATGAGTGTTTGTATCATTTTGTAAATCGTTTTTTGCCATTCGAGTAATGTTGTTTGTATTAATTAATACATACACAGAATTTTAACATTGTAATCGGTTTTCAGAAAGGATGCCAACCGTGGCTCTTTGTCGCTGACGAAGTATGAGGAATGTAGATAGCTTAAAGTATACAATGTGCTGAAGGTGAGAGTGAGCTATCAAAAATCTGTGAATATGCACTGAACAAAGAGAACCAAGTAGAAAACAAAACATCACAATACATTGTTCACTTCCATCGTTTTGCTCTCAGGTTATAGTGAACTACACCCCGACATCCCAGATGACTGAATCACTTGCTGTCACTCTGCTGCCAGAATGAAGAGGGATACTATTTGTATAAATTAGAACATAAATATAAAGGGGAATGAAAGTAATGAGGGAGTTAATATCTGGCAATTAAACAGACAAAAGGACATAATGCATAGATGGAAAAGGGCGAGGGAAGGTGACATAAGCAGTTGGAATACCCCTGGGTGGTATACTGAATCTGCGTTGAGCCATATGTAATGCAATTTGGAATATGGAGATAACACCGCTCAGACTAAATTTAAACACAAACAACCAGCCTCATATACTCTCTCCTCTACCCCCATTGGAATTGTGACACGTGAGCAGGTGCCGTTGGGTAAAATGAAGGTCACCCAGAACTACCAAGTGTCTATCTTCATTAATAATGATGATAACACGACTTCCTCACAAGGAACTTCAATGTAGGAAGAGGCCAGTAGGCCCATCAAGTCTCTGCAGCGGTTTCCAACCTGCAGTTGCTTGTCTGTGCTAATGGATCCTTTTCAAATGCGAAGCATCAAGCAAAGAAGTTGCATGTATCATCTTTACACACAGGTTCGGGTTCGAACCACCGGCCTCCCAGACTCAGATTGGAAGCAGTCTCGTCGTGAACCAAACTCGGTGGCATAATGGTTAGACTGTTTCCTTTTGAGTACCAAGTTTTGATGTTTAAGCAAAGTGTGTGTGTGTGTGTGTCCATCTGTCTGTCCTTTATTTTGTGGAAGGGGGAAGTAATGCACGTATGAGCATGTAGTAGGCATGAGCCTAGTTTGGTTTCATAAAAAGAACAGTGAGCAACTTGATTAGCTACTTTCTCTGAATACGGCAATCTCAACAGTGCATTTGGTTTGATCTCAACAGAAGTGGCTGTTTTATGCTGGAAAGATTTACTAGATGTCCATTTCCCCCACAGTAAATTGAAAAGCGTTGATTGCATTGGAAATCTGTGCACAGTGAGAAAAATATTGGTGAAAGCTTTGCTGTTATTATTTTCCTGAGTTAACTTTAATTGGTTTCACCATAGATTTAGCCATCAAATTTCCATAAACAGTAAAAGTAAAATAAATGTATGAATCAATAAATCATTTTACGTTTATTGGACGAATTAGGATTATGTCACTCTATCCACTAAAACAAACTTTTGGTGGTCGGCATTATTATTGTTATCGATGCATATTTAAAGCACCTATGAAGTCACACGCTGTGTTGTTAAATGTACCTTCAGGATCGAGATTAACTGGTTTAATCTCTGTAACACACTCTAAATAATTTGCAAAGAGTGAATTGTACTTCTCCTTGGAACAGCACCATTGATCACACTTTAAGGAGGACTGCTGTTTATGGTTAAATTATAATTGTTTATTTGTAAGGATTTGAAAAAGGTATTTTTGTTTACTTTTATGAGGAACCAGGGCAGCAAATATTTGTGATGATTGTTCCTTCACACGGTGATTAAGAAAAAACAACAATCCATGTATCACGTGCTTAAAAATTAATGTATCAGTGGAAAACTACCAAGGAAGTTGGCGTAATCACTGTTGTGAGAGTGTAGCCTAAGGCAAGCGAAGCGGTAACTCAAATTCCACCAGCTCGTGTCAACCAAAACACAAAGAAATATGACCAAAGGTCGAGGCTTCAAATTCCACGGTTCCTTTATGTCAGAGTGACTTTGGAATACACAAAACGAAAAACACTAATTAATATCTTGTGAAGCCACAGGAGAATCTGAATATTTACCAATCAAAATTATTAATATGCCTGGTGTTGGCTTAATAGTTAGGGTGGTGGGCTTGGGATCCTAGGATCCTGAGTTCAAATCCCACTCGGCTGTTGAATTAATACCAGGTGGGGTTGACGCTGCCTGTCATCCTTCCGAGGTTGGCAAAATGAGTGAGGTTGGCTTGGCAAAAAAAAAAGCCATCTTGCTGGTATACTGTGTCAGAGTGGCAACATGCCCAGGATTGTATCCAATAGCCAAGGAGACTGCTTAGGCAGCACCAACGCTCTGCACAGAGTATGGTCCCAATGGATGGATGGAAAATGCTTAATACCGCACAAAGGGGTACATACTTAATACCATACTCACTAAAATTCTTGGGTCTCACTCTCAGCCATGATCTCTCTTGGGCAAGCCACATTTCAAAGTTGGCCTCCAAAGCCAGATGCCGGCTGGGCATCCTCTGTCTTGCGAGGTCCTTCCTTGGTACATCTGAGCTCCTGTCCACCTTCCAGAGTTTAATCTGCAGCTTGATGGAGTACTGCTCTCCCTTCTGGGCTGGCTCATCTGCCTCACATTTTGCTCAGCTTGAATTTGTGGAAACCACGGCTTTCAAGATCAATGGAATCTCTTGCAATGAAGCTGAGTCTTTGGGCCTATCACTTCGCCATCGCCGACAGGTCAGTGATCGCTCTGTTTTCTTCCGTCTCATTTCTGGTCTTGCACCCTCTGCCCTGTCCGTGCTCTGTACCCCCACCCTGAAGTGTCTGCAGGGCACGCGGACCACCAGCAACCCCTCCAAGTAAAACTGCCTAAATCCAGAACCACTGCCCACCTCCGCTCATTTATTTCTCTTTTCCCACCTGAGGAACCACCTTCTACGCTCTCTTCAATCTCATTCTTCTCTCTCAGGCTTCAAGACAGCTGTTCACCACCATCTCAGGTCATCCCACATCCAAAGGCATGATCTTTCCTGCACCTGTTAAACTACCTCCACCCTCCCAAAATTTTTCTTCATGTATCCATCTTTGTTCACTGCTTGCGTTCTCCCCCAACCCTCATCGTTACCTGAATCCCTTGTGTGTCCATCTCTGTCTACCTTCTCCCTCTAACTGTTGTTGGTTTTTCCTCTTTCTCTTGCTGTTCCCTTTGATATGTTGTGTCCTGGTCTGTTCTTTTTCCTCACTCTTCCACGAGCCTAGACCATGTATGAAAAAAGAAAAACGTCATGTAACTACAGAAATCACTGCAACATGTTGAAACCGGGTCATTTGAAGTTCACATTAAAACACAGTGATTTTCCGTTCTCCGTAGAATCGTTAAAACAAGAAGCAACTGGAGAGTTCATGGAACACCTTATCCCATGCATTCTTGAGAAAAAAGGACATGGGCGGGATGTGCGAGCAGCAAATTTGATTTTGGCGAGATGATGTTAAATACTGTAACATTTTGTCCAAGTACTGCTGTACAAAAGGATTTTGGAAGTGCTAATAAGGTGATTTGTGTTCTTCAGGGTTCAAGTATATAATTAAATCGAAATAAAATAAAGATTTTAAAGATTGTATAATTTTTTTTCCGGAAGTTTACCGCCGCTGATGCAGCATCTTTTACACCACCTTATTCAACACATTACATTAGTTATTAGCTCCTGTTGGACTAAGTCCGAAACGGGGGCTGATGGATTTGGTCTCGATTTTCGCGCGCGTGCGTCCGCAATCACATCTCGGACATGTCTGGACCAATTTTATTCGTACTTGGCACAAAGACAACACGTGATGGTACGCGTATGCACGTCATGTGTTTTTTTTGACATCAGATCCAAGATGGCCGACTGGTGGTGATTTTAGTTGAAAAAGAAACAAAAACCTGATGTTGAACACGTCCTCAACCATTTCTCGGACAAGCATTTACGAGTGTTGTTCAAAGTTGGCACACACATGACGAATGATGGCTTTCATAAGCATGTCATTTTTTTTTTCTCTCGAGTTCAGATCCAAGATGGCCGACTGGCGGCCATTTTGTTACTTAAATGTGTCCCCAACCATTTGTCGTACATGCATGGTCCGATTTTGCTCAAACTTGGCACAAGCACAGTACATGGTGGCATACATGTGATCAAATTATACATACATTATCTTGCGATCTGATCAAAGATGGCTGACTGGTAGACCAGCAGCAATTTTCGTTGCACTTAAATATGGGCTATCCCTTTAACTTCATATAGCAAACTTACTATAACAACGGGTGCAATGATATTTTATCTTTTTTACCTGTTCATGCCTGTTTTTTGTGTCATATACGAGGTGTGTTCAAAAAGTATCCAACCTTAATTTTTCGTGCGTAAACAAATGAAGCTAGGGAGGCGTGGTTTGGTGCACGTATGTAGGCGATCCTAATCCGTATGCGTGAATATTTTCCCGCCTGCAGAAGCTGTCAGTCGCCGACAGACCGCCGATGAGTGAGGAAGTGTAAGTGAGCGCCATCGGATTTTCGTTTTTGACAAAATGACGGAAAAACTTGAACAACGCTACTGCATCAAATTTTGTGTAAAGCTTGGCGATTCCCAAGTGGAAACGATCCGAAAGATTCAACAGGCCTTCAGGAACGAAGCAATGTGCACCACACAGATAAAAGAGTGGTACAACCGCTTCAAAGATGGTCGCACATCAGTGGAAAGTGAAGCACATTCTGGTAGGCCCTCAACATCCCGAAATGAGATCGTCATTGACCAAGTGGGGACCCTGCTGATGCAGGATCATCGAATCATGATCAGAGAACTTGCAGACGAAGCGGGCGTCAGCATTGGATCCGTTCATTCCATTGTGACTGAGGATTTGGGCTTAAGGAGAATCTCAGCGAAGTTCATGCCAAAGCTGTTAACGATCGAGCAGAAGCAACTCCGTTTGGAGATCGCACAGGACATGCTGGAGACTGCGAACAGCGATCCCAACTTCTTCAACACAGTGATCACTGGCGATGAGACCACAGTGATCCGTCATTTTGTCAAAAACGAAAATCCGACGACGCTCACTTACACTTCCTCACTCATCGGCGGTCTGTCGGCGACTGACAGCTTCTGCAGGCGGGAAAATATTCACGCATACGAATTAGGATCGCCTACATACGTGCACCAAACCACGCCTCCCTAGCTTCATTTGTTTACGCACGAAAAATTAAGGTTGGATACTTTTTGAACACACCTCGTATATATATGATGTCGCTAAAAACGTTGTTTCCTGTTTGGAATGATTTTAAATTTTGTTTGACTGCCAAGACAGGCAGAAAGACAAGAACAATTATCTCACACTCTGCTCTGTGCATGCATGTCGGGACGAATTCAGAGCCAAAGTAATGTTTAACTCAAGGTTCATTTTCTGATATATGTTCCGATTTGTTTTCAAAATATTACATTCATTTGAAATGAAGTTGCTCCTCGATTTTAAACTGATGTTAAAAGACAGACCGACAGACAAAGTGAACCAATTTCTTAACCTCACTTTCACTGCATGTGCGTTCGTGATAATGAAATGTTAAATTACTCATTTGACTGTGCTTCTGGAATGGGTCACATTAAAAGGAAGATCTCGAATCCCTGTATAAATGACAATGAAGTTCGATATTTGGCGAAATATTACCAAATGCTAACTGAAATATGTTAGCAAGATGTCTGCTCAGACCATGCATCTCAAAATGGCCCTGCATGTTTTTTTTAAACTCTCTGGCTATGAAGGGTGCCACCATGTAGTGGAAAACTGTCATTAAAGGAAGGGTTACAATAATCATTGCAATAACCATTTCACTTCCTGCCTGAAAATTAATCGCAGTGAATTTTTACTGACCAACAAGGAACAAATACAAATATAGAGTTAAAGTTCACGTGAGTCCGTCGGTCACTAATTATAGTCAAGCGGCTTCGAGATAGGTGTTTTCCCAACAAGCATGAGTTCTGAGACAGTTCTTAGGTAGATCTGACATGTACCATGGTCACAGATGATGACATCTGCGTTGCAGACTTCCATCGTCACTGGGATGGGTCTTCGTGACTCGCGCAAGTGACCAGCTGTTTTGGGGAGATTCCTTCTGCTGAAAGAGTATTTCATCTCCTTCTGAGATGTCAGGCTTTGTCTTATTCCACTTGTGATGAGATTGTAGATTCTGGAGGTACTCTTTTCACCATCTTGCCAGAACTGATCTTGCCAGTGTTGCCCTTCCATACAAGTATTTCTTAATGAAGTCGTTTAGGGGTGCTTTGAAAGGCTGGGTTTTAAGGACCAGGAGCATAGCAGGTGGGAGAGCCTGGGGGCTGTTGGCATCTGAAGAGGCTGCCATGACGGGTTGGGAATTTACGGCAGCACATGCTTCAGCCATAAAGGTCACAAGTACATCATGAGTAAGCTGATGTTTCTCCAGCTGTATAAACAACCCCCCAACCCCCCCCCCCCACAAGACCTAAAAAGTACGTTGAATGGTTCAAATATGATGTTCCCACACTCCTGTGTAGTGAGATGCCTTGGGTGGGTTGAAAACGCATGTGCAACCTTTTGCTGACACATATCTCGCTACCTGTTCTTTGCACCGACAAAGTTTGTTCCCCTGTAATGTCACCTCAGTTGTGCAACTGGCCCATGCAGTGAGACAACCCTCCACAGGGCTGAGATGAAGCTTTGAGGTGTGCATGGAGTCGACGACTTCAATATGCATGCTCTGGTAGTGAGGGGAATAAGAGAAACATCGTTACACGCTGGACAAAAGTGCCAAAATTTTTTTTGTGGTTACCTATGGACTTGCTTAATAAAAAAATCCCATGCTCCAAAAAATCTGACCATATTTTTATGTGATTTGGGTCAAAATCCAAGATGGCGGCCGAAATTTTTAAAATCGATAAATAATTATAACTTCGCTAATATTGGTCGTAAAAATATGTGTAAACTATCTATTTGTAGGTAATGATGCCAGGGAGTCGATTGAAACCATCAGATTTGGGATTAAGATCATCAGGAACTAAGATAATGGTCACATGTGGAAAAAATATGGGTCACTCGATACGAACATTGACGTTTCGCGAGACACATTTGTTATATGAGACATACTTTGCTGGATACATATTTTAATAAAAACTGAACCATTATATCATGACATGTGTATATGATGTACACTAATGAACACAAGCAAGTTGGTTCTTTTCGCAATTGCAGCTACACAGGTCAGTACAGTTCAGCCCAGATTAGATATATTTGCAGATGCGACAACCACGCTCGGATTTACAGCCACATTTGATAAGTTCAGTGCAAGCTTTTGCAGCTTCTGGTATTGTCTCCAAATTGGTTCCCATTGGTCAGCCTGTAGACTCCATCCAAACGCTTCAGGCGATGGTATGATACGTGGGCCTGCCGACTTTCTGACCAAATTCCAGCCTGAAGGATAACTCTCTTGACATGTTGTACCAGTGCATCCTGCAACAAAGTAGTATGTACATTGCTATAAGACAACTGATTGGGTATACACTAAATTTCAATCTTGCTATTTAATTCAACCATTCTGCTTAATACCCTTAGTACTAAGTACCTTAGTTGGTGGAATATTTTCAAGAGGTCTGCTTTTCTTGGAGAACAACTCCCGCCTCGCATCGTTTATGTCGGCGTCATTGCTTGTTTTGTCTCAACATTTCCTTTCTTCTGCAGTTGTGAACCAAGAGCTGTGTGAGTGTCAGGCATGCTTGGGAGTCATTTACTGAACCTGCTAAATTTGGGCCATTGATGAGCATGGACATTAACAATCTTGTACTGGCATAATCTTCTGCTGACATCCAGGGTTGAATTCGCCACTGAATGCTATCATTTCTTTCAGGATTTCCTCCTACATATCTTGACTCTGGCAAACAACCTAGCTTCTTCGTCATAATCATGGAACAAGAAAGCGTCTTTGAGTAGTTGCTGAATCTTGCTGGGAATGCCAGGATTATGTTTTTTCATCAGATTGCTCACCTAGTCCTAGCTGGGAGAAGTGATTGAGGAGTTTTTCTTTTAACCGGGTTTTATTGATAGTGGATCAATGCCAAAGTCCCCAGTCTTTTCTCAAACATGTTGTGTATGTTTGACAGTTTGAATAGGTACGTCCCCTCCTCGGCAGATTCCTCCATGTACGTTACAAGTTCAACAAATACTCTTGAATTGATCATTTTGGCTCGTTGATTCAGCTCACGTTGGTCGGCCCTTGTTGACTATTCTGTCGCCTGTAACCACGATATCATTTCGGTACTTTGTCAGACATTCTATATGGTACTTGAGTTCATTTGAGACCAGATCCCACATAGTATTTTTGCAAGTACTTTGCCGTCTTGCATTTCGGTGGCCATTAACTTTAAATTGTACTCTGCACATTTAGTTGCATATTCATGCAGTTTTTTGGGGCCACTCTCATCACAGAATAAACAAGTGTCCTTGCTTGATCCATTGACTGTCGCTTTGATCGCTGGGATGCGCTGGTACCTGGAGCTTTTTCATCGTCTTGTTGTTTACGTTTTTTATTCAGCTCTCGTTCAGATTACTTTTATTAACTTTTGGTGGCATGCCCGATGCCAAGAAGCTTTGTTTTCTGCGAAACATTCTGGGGTGCCATGTTCGCCAAAATCAACATCGACCGGCAATGCACCTATCTCTTCGAACTCTCTGACATTGTCAAGAAAGTCCTTATAGACGTCGTCAGCATTGCGTTCTCTCTGTTCTTTGGACATGAAAGAGGTGAAGTGTATCTACTGTTCTGGCAAATGACACAAATTGTCCAGTCCATGGTGTGATGTTTCACTGAACAGTAGTTTCACGGCTGTTTACAACCTGTAACAAAGAAAATAAACATTATCCAACCGCCACATAATATACAATTACTTCCAGATGAATCTTCTTATGAGGGCATTAGACAAAGTGAAATATGCATCATCAAATTATCAATTTGCCTACAATAAACACATGATATAGGAAGATGATAGTCAACATGTACACAACTTATTTGAGTGCAACAAAAAAGTCATTAAAACATTAACGCAAACCGTCAATTTTCATATTCGAGCGACCCATATTTTTTCTACATGTGACCATTATCTTAGTTCCTGATGATCTAATCACAAATATATGGTTCCAATCGACTCCTGGGCATCATTATCCCTCAAATAGATAGTTACACATATTTTTATGACCAATATTAGCGAAGTTATAATTATTTATCGATTTTTTTTTTAATTTTCGGCCGCCATCTTGGATTTTGACCCATAATCACATGAAAATATGGTCCGATATTTTGGAGCATGGGATTTTTTTTATTAAGTATGTCCATAGGTAGCCACAAAAAAAATTTGGCACTTTTGTCCAGCGTGTAACGATATTGCCCACAATGGAGCTAATTCCCCTCACTATGGTACACAGGCAGGTAAAGATCACGGCCCATCTTTTGAAGGCTGCAGTGCCGCCTCGCGTCTTTCTAGTCATGAGTCATGACGGTCCATGGGCGAAACACATCCATCCAAACATTGGGGAAGGGGGTGGTTGTGTGGCTTAGAGTATGTCCTCTGGGAGGATGCCCACGACTTGTTTGAGGAGCTTGCCTCTTAGTTTTTGGCCTGTGGTGCATTGATTGGTGACACCTCCGACAAGATCATAGGCTCTATTGATCCAATTGCCTCCAGCCCATATGGTGCAAAGGTCATGTATTGTTCTGGGTGTTGCTTTGTGGACATCGCTGTCTTTTGGAAAGCTTGGACACATCGCTGTCTTTTGGAAAGAGTACTGAGACTTCTTCGTGGTGTTGGAGGTCTGACCAAGATTCTGATATACATTGAGGCTGGATATTCTTTGTCACAAGACATTTTTTTGAACAACACAGAGAATGACTTTCTCTGCGCTCCACAGCTCTTTTACTAATGCCTGTCTGAGGGGTTTATCCTTGTTTTGGTTGTCTGATTGATTCTGGTCAGTAGTTCCATCCCCTTCAGACTTGAAGGTTTTTACCCTATCATGGTTGTGAGTGCTTATCAGAGAGATATCCATGTTGAGAAGCAACAGAAGCGTTCACAACTGAGATGTTGTCCATCTTCCCTTTAAATTGAACCGTTTGAGTTGTCGACATCATTGATGGCATGAATATGGGCTTGTTTCCCCACCTCTGGTTCCTCTTCACATGGTGGAAGTTGTCGGCCAGGACATATCTCGATGATCTGGATCAGAGAGGGGTCTGGCTGCCTGCCAAAGAAAATCTGCCCCTCTGAACCAAAAGGTGCTTCTGAGCTGGCTGGATGAAACTGAGTGTGAAGTAAGGTCTTCAGGATTCTACTCTGTGGGGATGTGGTGCCACTGACTTTGGAGTAGACACATTGTGTATCTTGTGAACTTGGTTTGCTACATACACATGGAAGCGTTTGGACTCATTCAAAATGTAGCCTTGGACTACCGTGCTGTTGTTTTAGTAGGTAGTGCTATTTATGCTTGCTTGATCTCTCATCTTGGGCTCAACTGTTTGCACCAACATCATCACCAGCACTGCACTGCACAATTCCAAGCGATGTATTGAAACAGCATGTGAGGGTGTGACTCTTGCCTTGGCTTGCAGGAAGGACACATGTGGCTGCTCATTCTGGTTGACTAGTCAAATATAAATGACAGCTCCAATGGCAAGGTGGCTGGCATCACAGAGTACATGTATCTCACTTTCCTTGACTGGGCCAAAGCTTGGTGGCTGGTAATATTGTTGAAGGTGAGTGTTCTCGATGTGATATATTGAGCCAGCACATCCATCTGGGGAGGGATGTCTGTGGGAGTGGCCTCTCTCACATGTCACGTGGGATGTTCGGTTCCTTTCTCATCTCTGCCATAAGCTCATGGAGTATAATTTTACCCTCAATGGTTATGGGAGCTGCAAGGCCCATTGGGTCGTAAATTGAGTTCGTGACTGACAGGATTCCCCACTGTGAGAATGGTTTGTTCTGCAGGTTTGCTTGGAAGGTGAAGGTGTCCCATTCAAGGGATCAGTACACCCCTTGAGATATTTGTGTGGGCAGCACTTCATGGTTGAGATCCAGGCTGCTGGTCGCCTTATCTGGAAGAGCATTCATTATCTCCTTGAAATTGGAGGCAATCTTATGGAGGCATAGCTTCTTGGTGGCTGGAGCATCCCTGCTGCATTCAATGGGGCTTATGCCATGCATGAATGTGACTGAAGTGAGGCTCTCATCGATGTGGAAGTCACGATCGATTATCTCTTTCATGTTGTCACCATCAGTAGGTCTGCTGTATTTGTTGGCGACCATTCTCCGGCCAAATGTTGCGACCGCATGTGATGAGATCTTGCCAAAAAGGTGAACATTTATTCGACACTCAATGATGGGCTTCGGCAGGTCATTGCCTTCAAACAACAAGAAGCATAGGAAGTTGCAATTTTGTGGGCTCACATGGAAGTTTTGAAACGTCTGTTCCACATCTCCCATTACAGCTACTTCAACCAGCCTGAACCTGAAGAGAATCCCCAGTAGGTTGTTTATCTGGTTGGATCCTTGAAGTAGTGACTTGTTTAGAGAAGACCCATTGAACTCTACACGGGTGTCAAAGATGACTCTGATGTCAGGTTTCCTCAGATGGTGAACGGCAAAGTGTTTCAGGTCCCACACCGTTATGTTCAGCTCATTTTCTGGTATGGAGTTGTCATGATATCTGGTCAATATTTTGTCAAATAATGCGATGTACTGTGGAACCCTGACATTCACCGATTCGACATTCGCGGTATATAAAATGTGACCTGCTTCAATATTCGCGTATTCGCGGGTTTTTTTATTTTTTATTTTCTTATTCACATTTCAGGACTGATCTCCTATATCCACCACCACTGATATTAATTCAACCTGGGAATTCTTCCCCAGAAACCTGCTCTCTCTCTTGGAATGAATCTGTGCATAAGAGAGAGCAGGTTTCTGTGGAAGAATTTCCAGGTTTAATTAATATCAGTGGTGGTGGATATAGGAGATCAGTCCTGAACTGTTTAAAAAATAAATAAAACAAACAAACAAAAAAAACCTATTCCCTTTTTCCCATTGAAACAATGCCCCAACATTCGTGGATTCGACATTTGTGGCATTTTTCAGGAACGTATCTGCTGCGGATGTTGGGGTCTTACAGTGGTCTGTCATCGTTTTCAGTTTTCAATACAGGGTTCTCAGAATGCTGTTTAGTCTACTTTGGGCCGGAGCAGGGTTGTTGGGGACGTTGATCTGTTTTTTTTTTTTGAAAGGTAAGGGGAAGTCAAGGTTTTGAGCATTTTGTGTCATGATGTAGAGGAAGCATCGGTCATCGATGGGCATGGTCTTGAATTTGTCCTCTGGGTTTCTCTGTCACTGGTTTTTTGTCATCACATTGTTCTGGCAAGGTGGAGAGAATCTTTCACATTGATGTGATTTTTGCAAACTTCGGTTTTGGGTGTATTTTCTGGATCAGGCTGCGATCGATGGATGGTGTGGTTAACTGAGGCATGAATTTTACTGTCTGTCCCACTCATGCAGACTTGGTCAGAGATGGTACAACCAAGGTGCATGCACTGGGCCCATGGTGTTCCTCTCAGCCCTTTTCGAGATTCTCTGACTTTGAGGGGTTCTGGACGGTTTCTT
>CM068961.1:120606294-120631444 GCA_035128595.1 Eptatretus atami
TGCTCACCTTCACTCTTTTATTCCTCTTTTTTCCACCTTTGGAATAAACTTCCACACTCTATTCAATCTCATTCTTCCCTCCAGGACTTCAAAACAGCTGTTCACCACCACCTCTTATCTTCCCCCATCCAAATCCTCAATCTTTTCTACCCCCATTAATGCCACCCAAAACCCACCTTCTTCAAATTCCCTGCTTTCCTTCCTGAAAGTCCCTGTAGTGTCCATCTTGTTTACCCTGTGTTCCCCACCCCATCCCTCTCCCTTCCACAGATCTCCTTATGTCTCTGTTCCCCACTGTTTTGTCCTTCCCTCTCCCACCCCTCTTGTCTCATGCCCCCCCCCCTTGCTGTGTGTTGTGTGTTAACTCTCACACGAGCCTCGCCAATGTATACAAAACAAAAACAACAAAAAAAGATGAAATGCAAAGTAATTTCTCCTTAAATTTATAAGGGGCTGTTCAAACATTAATTAATACTATTTTTTGCTAAAATCTGACACCCGCTCACCCCCCTTCTCTGTCACGCTCCGTAATGCTACACCAGAGGCAGGCACCCCCGAAGATAATATGGGCCATAATATGGAATATTACCATAGCAAGAGGGCCAAGGCCATAATATGGAATAAAATCTTGATACAAGTAACAAGTTACACTGTTGGTCAGTTTTGAAATTTAATTGTCTTCATTTTCAGAATACATAAACACAAATAAATGTTTGTTTTTTTTAACCACTTTCCAAGACGTATTCAGCACAGGAATTAAACTCGGACGTGGACTCGTAATGCCAAGTACTCGGACTCAGGACTTCTGGACTCGGAATCAGACCACAGGATACAGACATTGATTTGGACAGCTTGAACTCTGAGTCGGACTTGGACTTGGACTTGGACTCGGACCAGGTGGACTCTACTGCAACACTGCTTGGTAGTTATGTTTTGGGTGTCAAATTGGGCTTTGACTTGCGTAAACCAAAGCGGTGAGTCATTAGGCCAGCATGGCGGAAGCTTAATTGAAACCGCTGCCGCCAATGAAGCCTGTTGAGCATCTGGGAAGGGCCCAACTGACTGTTTGTTCCTGGCGACTGGTTGCATGTCCATCCATTTGGAACACATCAGGGGCACAAATTTAGCATGGGAGAAAAGACATCTGACACTTTCGGATTCTGAGTAAATTCTTTATTGATGCGCAACAGCAAAACCTTTCAAAAACCCTGCTGGGAAACCCTGTACTAGAAAATCCCCCGATATACCAAAGCTAAAGCTTATCCACACATTATGAAACCAAAGGCAAAATGATGCCGCTAAATTACAACCCACCTACATTCTACATGTTACAACCCACCTACATGTTTTGCAGTCTCTTCAGGAGCACTTTCCCAAGTTTCTTTTTCCAGCAATGGAATGCAATGAGTTTACTCCATAATTATTGGCATCCTGGCGATTCCCTTTACACTTGAAAATTGACACAATTGTGGTGTCTGAAAGCTTGGGGCAAATCACTGGCCTCCGAAATCTCAGCATACAACATACTATTTGCAGCATACAACAGTGGAGTACAAACATGTTTAAACACTTCAGCAGGTATCGCATACAGAATAGTGTCTTTCCCATTTGCCTTTAGCTTGTGAGCATCACAAACTTCTCGGAATGTAGGTGGGTTGTCAGGATTATTATGTGCTGGTGTACTGATCCACTAACTGTTGGAGGTTATCTCTCAGTGGAGAGTTTGCTGAGTAGAGACTTAATGTGTTCTTTCATGTTCTGGATGGGGGATGCCATAGGCAGAGAGGTTGGAGAGCAAGGCAGGATGCCAGACTGTACTAAAAGCTCAAGATATGTCAAGACTCGAGAGAGATGGCCCTGATCTCATGGCTGACATTGAGGCCTCCATTCAAGAATGAGAGAATAGAAGTGGTATATCCAAAGTAGATTGACCTTTTCTGAATCTTAATTGATGATCTGAAATGAGGTAATTTTGAGAAATGCAATTATTTTACGTCGGCTGTGATGATGGATTCCATGACCTTGCTGATGATTGGAAGTATGCTGATAGTTTGTTCATAATGGGATCAGTTTTTGCACTTTTTATGTAATGCGGTGATGTTGGTGGACTTCCAAGCAGATGGAATATGACCTCGGGCAATTGATGGGTGGAGAGAGAGAGAGAGAGAGAGAGAGAGAGGAGAGAGAGAGAGAGAGAGAGAGAGAGAGAAGAGAGAGAGAGAGAGAGAGAGAGAGAGATAGATAGATATAGAGGTAGAGGTAGAGATAGAGTGTGATAAGAGAAGCGAGAGAAAGCAAGAGCTGTTTTTTCTGAGATGTAAGCTGATGCAGATTGGTCCAGTTGCAGAATCATAGTCGACTTGGTTTAACTTTCTGTATAAGCATTGTTTCATTTCATCCTCGCTCGGCATAGTTGGTGCCTAGCTATTGACTATTGCTGCATATGTATTTTTGTCCAGTAGTAGGCATAGTGTTAAAGGCTGATCATTTACAGCTTGAGAAGCTCCAAGAGCTCACTTGTTAATGAGTTGGGGATGGAAAACTAACTCTTGCTTCCTTGCGTTCATCTTTGTTTTTGCCTGATCAGAAGAGCATGCAATTCGCCTTTTGAATAGAACCTGTAATTGTCATGTAACCTGTTTTTTTTTAAGGCAGCTAAATATCAGTGGTTAATCTCATCATCTGTCTGTCCACAATGGCTGGACATCCTCCTGGTAGATTGCTATTATGGGTGTCTAGTCGAGTTCTGACTTTCCATGAATCAAAAGTTTGTTTGTTTCCTTTTACATGGTTTGACCTCACTATGATAAAGTCAATCATAAATGTGGGCACTCAGCCAGGAATATAATTGGCAAGCATTGTTTCCCCCCCCCCCTTTTATTGGGGTTCCTTGGAAGTCCAGGAACGGGCAGTGCGATCTCCAACGAGTGCTACCATGTTGCTGGGGAAGGACCTTACACTTTGTTTACCCTTTCATAATGTATGGCCATCATACCCTAGCCACCCACATGCAGAGCTTTGTCAATTGGCTTCCAGCTGCTCAAGCCTGCCAACACTGCCGCTACTCACTCAAATGCCAACACTTCCATCACAACACTGCCAAAATAGAGGAACTATACATTTTTCATTTAGGATTACCGATGCTCTGGTTGAATCGAAATGAGATGCCCTGGAAAGTTGCTCAATTTTGTTTTTGGTAAAAATATAGTCATTCATAACTAGATGGTATTCAAAGTAGTGTTGAGTTTGTGGGGGTAGATGAAGGGATTTCATTGGAATGATAGCATTGTGTAGAGTTGCTTGGCCCGTGGAGGTGTAGGAGACATCTTGATGTAACTAAGTAGGGAAACTCTGAGCTTAAGTGTTACTTGTCATCACATGGGGGGCGGGGGGGGGGGTGGTGCCGTGTTAATTTGTTAGGGATCAAGGATAACTTCCCCAGTATGTAATTGCCACCCTGTGACTTTTCCCAATCTTTTTTATAACCAAAACTACCATAACAAACAATCAAAAACGTGCCGAGGGGGCAGAGGCCCTGCCTTCCCGGGTTTCGGGCGAGCAGGCCACGTCCCGGAGGTGGAGGTTTGATGGGCGTGATGTGAGACGCATGAAGAGGATGAGGGCATAAGAGGCAGTGTGACCACTCCTCATTTTCATAAAAGCCAAGGTGAGCCAATGAAAAAAGCCAAGAATTCACAAGGTTTCGGAAAAGCGATGATAATAGAAAACCAAGACGCCAAGGTGAACAATGAATAGCCAAGATCTTGTGAAAAAAGCCAAGGAGTGGTCACACTGATAAGAGGCAGCAGATCAAATAGGACGAGAGAGGACGTTAGTCAGAGGATACGGAGGATCCCGTTTTTGCTCTCGGCATGACAAAGGCTGCATGATTCTCATGTTCGTGCTGTGTGAATTTGGCTTGCGTGCTGAGCATGACGTTGGCCGTTGACAGTTCGGTTGAGCCGTGAAGTGTGATGACCCGACCGAGCGCAAGAGAGGAACGGTCGGCATATTCGCTCGTGAAATGAAGCTGCACGGCGGTCTCTGAGCCTTGGTGTTAATTACCGCTCACTAATTGCCTGACGTTCGTTCTTCCTGCGGCGAGAATGTGGCTTGGCGCCATTTTGTTGGGCGTGTCAATGAAGCGCCTCGGTTTCACGTTCCATAAAGACCATCTGGACCAAGCTAAGTGCCGGGGCAAAGGAGGGATTTTTCTTGGGTTCATTTTTCCCTTGTCTGTATTTAAGTCTGTGTGGAGGTGCCTCATTTGGATTTACAGTACATTTAGTGTACCTCACATTTTCCTTTCATTATTATAATTTGAATTATTGTCATTGTACATATTTGATCATTGTTATTAAATTATTATTTAGTTAATTCGATTTGCTTGTGTCCATGTATTTGTGCCATTCTAGAACAGCGCTTAACTGTTTTTCCGCGTGCACATTAATCTCTGAGAGTCTCGGCTGTAGGCCTCCAAGGGAGAAGTTTGGCCATCCGTCCAGGTAGGGGGTCAAACCCCCTGGACACAACAATGGAATACTTACCCCGCACAGTCTTGAGAAGGACTTGGTAAGAGCCAACTCTTCATCATTAAGTTCTGAGGAGGTGTGCATCAACCAAGTAATATGCGCTCTATCAAATGGTCATGTAAGGTGGTAAATTTTCAATTTCCTGCATTGAACAGTTTTCAATGTACACTCAATATGTCCGATATCAAATGGTCATGTAATGTGGTAAATTTTCAATTTCCTGCAATGAACAGTTTTCAATGTACACTCAATATGTGCGATATAAAATGGTCATGTAAGGTGGTAAAGTTTCAGTTTCCTCTGTTGAACAGTTTTCAATGTACGCTCTTAACACGAGAGCTGCCACTTTATAACTGCGGGCAGTAATGACCGGGTACTAAGATGTCCCACTTTGATGCAACCCCGCTTTGATTGGACACCTGACTCATTATCTCCTCTTTATTCAATTGAATTCAGAATGGGATTAAAAAAAATTCAATTCAAATCAAATCGAAGACCAAATATAATTGCTACTACATTGGAATCATCAGAAGGAACCCGAGCAAACAAAAAGCAAAGATGAAGTCATCAGGAGGAACCTGGATAGGATTCACATTTAAGCTGCTACTCCTCTTCCCTCGAACCCATCCAGGCACAGTCAAGTGAGCCTTATTCAAAAAAATAAAATAATAAATAACCCAGATTCAAAAACAATTAATAATTCTGGCTGCCAGACCAAGTGTCCAATCAGGTTGAAATTTTTAAACATATATTCCCCATCACTACGAAATCATAATTTTGAAGTTTCACATCAATTGATGCAGCAGTTTAAGAGAAGTAATTTTTTTAAGATTTTCGTTCAATCCAATATGGCTGTCAGACCATGTGAACAACTTATTATTCGTGAACACCCTCGTATCCCCAAGGCTTGGGAAACATGTGGGTGAAGTTTACATTCGATCTATCTAGCCCTTCTGGAGAAGAAGGTTTTAAAAGATTTTTTATTTTCAATTCAAAATGGCTGCCGAACCATGTGACCTATGCCATCATAATTGGGTAGGGGATCACATTTGTGAAGGTTCATGTTAATCGGATGGGGTTCATTTTTCTATCCAAGATGGCCACCAAATCACATGACCAATGCTGTCATCAATTTTTTTTCTGTTCACCAATTTATCCCTCGATGACTCTCAAAAATGTTCATGCTGATCGGATGTAGCATTCCACTTGTGCAATTATGACATCATAAATTAGGCACCCATGACATCATTTTTTTAAAAATCACACTTATCCCCTATGCGGAGTACTTGACGTGTGCCAAGTTTCAAGTTTTTTCCATGGAGCGGTTTCAGAGATATAGAGGTCCAAAGATTTTCCTTTTTTTTTCCAACATGGCTGTCACACCACGTAACCTATGACGTCATAATTTTCATTAAAGCATTCTACATGAGTAGTCGCACCTATGCTGAAAATGTTGTGTCAATGTGACAAGCGGTTGCGGAGAGTTAATTAAAAGGGAATATCAAAATGTACACGTATGTACGTACGCGACCGATTGTTTTAGCCCGCTTTTCGTTTCACGTGCGGGGTAATTACCCAACAAGACAAGCTGACGTGTACCTTTTAAAACAAACAAGAACTTCCTTTGTAAATAAAAGCCTTATTTATACTGGACCCAAGTTATGGAATTTGCTTGAAGTGAGTCTTTGGCTCAGTTTGTTTATACAGATGTACAGCATATGACAAATTGACGTCGGTAATAAATGAGTAATGAGTGATATTGCGATGCTCATCAAAAAGTATTGAATACCAGCTGATTCCTCCTCCTGCACCCCCATTCCCCATCTGCATTGCTTTATGTTTAACGTATATCTGTCCACCTCATTATTATCATTATAGGCATCTTATTTCACAATATTTCATTATTTTTGCCTCTTCATGTTTTTCATCACCATCCATTGTTATAGGTACCTGGAATTACAAAAGGCATGCTTTTATTCAGGTTCCTCCATTTTTCTCATCGTATTATGTACTACTACTACTACTACTACGACAGTACTAGCAATCTGCATTTATTTTTTAAGGTCAACAGGTCATCGTAGGCCAAAGGTCAACACCTTTTTCAAATTTCTAAAATCCTCAATTTTCATCCGATTGACTTGAAATTTGAAGAGGATTTGCATATCAGGTCTCTGAATTGAACCAACTATTGTTTTTGAGGTCAACTTCGGCCAAAAGGTCAACATAGGCCAAATTTCTAAAAATTGTCAATTTTCATTCCATTGACTTGAAATTTGAAGAGCATTTTAATATCATGTCACTGAATTGAACCAACTATTATTATTTTTAAGGTCAAATGTCTTTTAGGGATTTTGCAAGCATCGTGCTCTGTAAGACGTCTTTCTTATTTATTTATTTATTTAAACAATATTTACATGCCTTGCTTATCAGTCAAGATTATGCCATCTTTGAGGAGTTTCATTGTTTTTTTTAAGCATTGATTAATGTAGTACTCCTGTTGGCAGTGTTGGCTTGATCCATGAAGAGAGCTGTGTGGACATATTCATAAATGATGGATGGAAGATTCATTGGACAAATTATCTTGCAACATTCATGTTTCAACCCATAGATATATATATTTTTCTTATGATAATGCTATGGCATTCATTGGTCCCCCAGCGCAACGTTAGTGCAGTCGACATTTGTAATTTAAACTCAACAAAGACTTTGCCCTTAATGGCTTTGGTGCCTTTAGCTGCTTGTTGACCAACCTGAAAGGAGGTGTTTGCTTTTCATTGATGTACAACCAGTTGAACTCATTGAACTGATTTTTTATGAAAATGAAGTTCCTGGTTCACCTTTTTACTATCTTCATGGAGGAATTGATTAATTGGTGCTGGGTCTGCTTGTACTGGCGCACCTGTATTGGTTTGCGAATTCTTCTCCGCATTATTTTCACTGAAGAAACTAGACAGCTTGCTTTGTTTCTTCACAGCAGCACTTTCATTAGCAGAAGAAAAGGCCATTTACCCAAACACAGCACGAGTGTATGCCATCAGCAGGAGCAGATGCTATCAAAGATGAAGGTTAAGCTTCACGACCTGAATGCTAGCTGCACGACTTAATTTTAGCAGCTATATTTTAATCCATTTAACATATTTTAGTCAAAAATGCATGCTTCAGAACACTTTGCCACGTGCGTCAAATAGCCTCCTCCAATGTTTACGTTTGCTTGTCTGAGACGCATATGACAGTCTTAATGTTCAAAATTGTTGTATGCAGTAAACCCTCCGTATTGGCGAGTTCTACGGTATTTTCACGAGTTCCAAGTATTCGCAAATTGGTAATTGTATACCAATTCCTAATTCACTACCCATCGACTTCGAGTTTTTGTGAGTTGCGAGCCCCCGTCACCTTATTCCCGCTTTGGCTCCCACCCACTGAGGTGCGCGGATGATGATACTGTACAGTACTGAACTGTCTTTGGTTTGTCTGTGCAACGTGGGCACGCCACCCTGGGCACCCGCCCTGTCCTTCCCTTCACACAGCAGTTCCCGAACCACAAACACTTTGCTACGCCTGTCAATTCACTATCGTGAACTTGCACTATTTTTTCACTTATTAATTGCCTTTAATCATGGCCTCTTTAAGCGTAAGATGAGTGGGTAAGGTGAGTCTGCTGGAAAGAGGCAGAAGAGAGTGATGAGTTTGAGTGAAAAAGTGAATGTGTTAGACAGGCTGGCTGATGGTCTGAGTGCATCCACAGTGGGAATGAATCATCCTTCTGTCATCATCATCATCATCATCGTTCTATTGACTGTAATTTATTTATTCTAATCATTGTTCTTAAACATTTACCTTTTTCACTCTATGTTCAGTCTGTCCCAGGAACCTAACCCCCTTTTTCCCATTAAACCAAGTTATATAATCTGTTTTAGTGAATTCTGTATTTGCGAGGTTTTCCAGGAACATAATCCTCGCAATTATGGAAGGCTAACTGAACTTCTAAATGACTCCCTTTTATTGTTGTGGAAGTCATTCTTAACTTAAGTAACTATAATGATTGTCTAATATTGGTTGGTATTTAGCTTGTACCTTGGTTTTGACTAACATTCATTTTATAATTAAACACACAATAAATATTTTGAAAAGTGTAAGTTGTCAAGAAGGGTCAAATCTTGGACTACTACTTTATATGTATTGCTGTGTCCATGCCGATTAAGACGGATGGACCAAACTGGTTTTTACTCCCTTGGACACGTCAATTCATTGCGGCCTTGCACGCGTGGGAATCGCAAGAAACACACGAGGCTCCTAACTCCTTTAAAACCAACGGGTTTATTCCTGACCACATAAATATCCAGGGGATGATGAGATCAGGGTGGAGAAGTAAGACGATGGGTTGAGTTGGGGAATAAAGGGGGAACACAGTCTCGATAAATAATTACATACAATGAGATTATGAAACCTATGGCACCACACGCTGGATTCAAGCATAGACAGGGATGTGGGACAAGAACCGGATGAGGCCTGAGCTCTGCTGGTGGATGAGGAGGGAGCATTCCACAGGCTGGAGAGGCGAACAGGCGATGAGGCAGGTGACAAAACACACAGGCAGGATGACGAAGGCACATGGACAGGATGATGAAAGCTCATGAACAGGAACAGAGAAAAGGCAGGAACACGAGAATGCAGGCAGGCAGGCAGGTACCAAGAAGAGGCAGGACTGTCGGCCGAAAAGGCAGGTTCCTCCTCGAGGTCGTACATCAACTGCCTGTTTTTTAGATCCTCGTGGAGGATCTCTAAGTCTTACTCACGTTGTTGTTCTTCATCTTCTTCTTGTGGACTTTTTTGTTTCACAGCCTAGTTTTCATCGAAACTTCCTGAAACTTGGCATATATATGTAAAAATTCCCTGCGCAGACAGTAACCATCTCCGATTTTGAAAATTCCTCCTTGAAAAAAAAGTTATGACGTCAAAATATCTCCGCTAATGGGAATCGCCTAAAATATTATCTGCAAAACTAGGCAAGATTTTTGAATTCTGTTTGCGGGAATCGAACAGGGAATTAGCAGAGATGAATTACCGCACATATGATACATCACTATGACGTCATATCAATTTTTATGACGTCATTCCTATTTTTTGACTTTTTGTTTCACAACCCAGAGTTTTCATCGGATCTTCGTGAAACTTGCCATGTATATGCAGAAAGCCCACGCGCAGGCAGGAACCATCTCCGATTTTGGAAATTCTTCCTAGAAAAAAAGTTGACATCATAATATCGCCGCTAATGGAAATTGCCTATACCATTATCTCCGAAACTAGGCAAGCTGTTTGAATTTTGTTTGCGGGAATCAAGCCGGGCATTAGCACAGATAATTTATCGCAAACCTGATACATCACAATGACGTCATATTCGTTTTTATGACGTCATCATTAAGAGGACGAGGATCTTAGTTCATTTGAGCTTGTTTTCTCTCGAACCTTCATTCCACCTCTTTCGCTCCTCCCTTCCAGGGAGACGAACTCAGCGCCTCAGGAGGTGATCCATGGCTCCGCCTGGAGTCGACTAAAAGCTCCTCCCCTTGCTCTCTGGACAATGTCGCTCCTTTTAAAGCCCTTCCTCTCTCTTTGCTTCAGCCTTACCCGGAAGATTACAAGGGGGTTGCACGTACGATTCCTAACCTTAAACCCAACCTAATTATGACCATGCACCATCCCCCGTGTGGTGCACATTCAAACAAGACAATCCTAAAGCTAACATTTCCCTCCTTAATCACATTGAGATGGGCTAACTACTCGAAAATGGACCAAACTACTCCATACATTTCTATCTGTTCTCAGGTAATGCAAATGGAACAGTATTTATTACCTTTTAAATCTTATTAATGAATTTGTTTTAAAATGTTGGCGCAGTGCTGTTTTTAGACTGAGACGTAAAAAAATTTTGTTATTTTGCAAAAGCAGTTTAAAGATTTTTTTTAATGGGGAAATGTTTGGTATGCGGTCTGTTGGTGGAGTTCGGATCACTTGTAAACAAGACAATTGAACAATGACTGCAAGGTCAGGCAGAAACAATTGACCCTTATCAGATTTTCGGTCTATTATCAAGATGAAGTTCTAATTGTGGAACACAATTTCTGTATCCGTTACCGTGTGTCCCTACCTCGAGTCATTCAAGTGTGCTGTGTATCATTGCCTCATGCTTTTTCCCATACCCACTTCTGATCTCTTCGACTGTCACTGACCGACCCTACCCTCCCGCCTTTTTGTTTCTTTATACCTCTTCCATTCCTGTCATTCAACTACTCATTTGCATCGTGCCTGCGTGATTTTTTGTTTTTTGTCTGCCTGTTCCCCCTTTCCCCTCTGTCAGCCAATTGACATGTTGTTTTTTTTCTTCTGTTGTTTAGCTCCTCACAATGAGCTTAGACATCTGTATAAAAATAGTGTACACATCAAAATAAGTGTTATAGATACAATAACTTTCAGTCGACCTCACAGTGGTATGCTGAGTATAGTGGTCATCATACTGGACTCGCATCTCAGATGTGGAAACAAATTTGACTAAAAAAGTTGTAAACTAAGCTATAAGTGGGATTCAAAGTTTTCCCCTCACCATGCAGTCCTGCACGAGAAAAACTCTGCAGAGATGTTGTTGTTCTTTGTACTTTGCAGGCAGTGTCACACATTTCCCCCACTGTTTCCTGATGCCATTGGAATACAAGTTAGGTTTATGCCTCTGAAATGTTTTCAAAAATCAAGCTCTTGGAACCTCACCCTCTGCCCCCTTCCAATTTTAGTGGCCAAATTACTACATTGCTATTGGATTTAGGGAGGGGGTAAGATGTCTCTCCTGCCTGGAGGAGTTCAAATGTAGTGCCAGTCCACCCTTATATTATGTGGGGTGAGAATGACTCAGTTTGACATCTCATGAGATTGAGGGTAAAAGTTCAGGGGTTAAAAGACAAAAAGACTGGGACTGGGAGAAAAGGGAATATAATTGGGAAACCAACAAAGACTCAAAGAAAGATGTTAGATGAATAAACTGAAGCAAACTTGTAATAATAATAATAATAATAATAATAATAATAATAATAAAATTGTATCCGCGTCCGAAGGAAGCGGTTCAGTTTGACACTTTCTATATGAAATGAAAAATTCTAGAAACGAACTAAACCCATCAGAATTACCCTTTAGAATTACCATTTAAAACCTTTTAGAACCAGCTTTTTAACCTTTAGAGACCTCTATAATTACACTTTTATAGTCTCCGAGAATTACACTTTAGAACTCTCTAGAATTACATTTTAGAACCCTATAGAATTAAACACAGTGAGTGATGAAGGCTCGTTTTCTTCAATTTTGATGGGCGTAAGGATGGATGGACGGAAGGACAGATCCAAACATTGAAGCGGCTCCACCGCTTAAAAATATATGATATAAAAAGGAAAGATAAAATATGAGAGATAAAAAGAAAACGGAAGAGGAGAGAGAATAGGAAATTGAGGGCCGGAGAGAGCAGGGGAGAAATTAACGGAAAAGGAGGAGATAACATGAAATAAATTAAAATAAAAGGGGAACAACAGAGAGAGAGAGGGAAAGGACTGAAAAGTTGTAAGAAACAGGAGGTCTAAATGAATGATAAGTGCTCATGAATCCCCGTGGGAAGCCTACATGCCGCTCCAGTAGATAAGGATTTTCTATTTATGATTATGACTGTTTGTCATACTGAAATGGAGAAAACTAATGAGACTGCCCTGTGGCTGAAATATTTTCTGGGAAGATTGAAATGCTGAGTAACTTGCTTAGGGAGGTCTGTGCCTTTGCTCTGATGAAGGACTAATACCCAAAATGTCAGCTCCTCCTTGCTTCCCATGGCGGTTATCCTACTTCCATCAATGTTCTGTTGATTCCATCCATTATTGAAGAGCAGAGTTGCCCGTTTGATGTTCCAATCTAAGCACAGAGGCTCACGATGCTGGAACTCCACGTTTAAATCCCATGTACATCATAATGTAGATTGTTAAGTCACCTGCCCCATCTGCCAGTTTTTTTTGCTGGTGGATGCTAAAAGCCGTGTTCACACAACAAATCAGAGGATCTATTCTGCACTATGTTGTACTAATTTCCAAGATTTTTGCTCCTTTGTGAGGTTTTGGCATCCAGATCAAAACATTTAAAATGAGTTAAATAACAAGGAGCGAAGTGGTTTGCATCACAACAAAGCATGGTGATGGATCACGTGACAATACTGTGCAAGAGTGTAATAAGGTGGACCCGCAGATGCAGGTTGGCATTTTTTTTTTCACTGTGCTTGCTGCACTTGTGCTATTGTCGAGGGAGAATTCAGGCTACGTCTCCATCTTATGCAATCGTGAGATGTCATGATATGACAAGATAGATTTTGAAGAAGCATGTTCAGAACCCATTTGAGTAGTTTGAATATCTCACTTCTGGACCACTGATTCACTTCTCTCATAGAGGTGGTAATCACCCCCTTCATTCCACATTTGATTCACTCATAGCTTTCCTATTTGCTTTGCTCTGGTCCACCCATCCTTTTAGTCCAGAAGTGAGACATGCATACTACTACGTGGATCCCTATTCTTGGTTCAAGACAAATCTGACCCTTGACCCCCGCTAAAGGTTAAAGGATATATGGCTATATTATTTAGAGAACAACCCAATAGTCAACTCACTGCAGGCTATACTGTATCGGCAAATGGGTAAAAATGAACAATCAAAACAAATGGCTATATTATTATCACTTATTGTCTTAAGGTTTTACTATTACCAATATCCTAGATCCTAGAATCCTAGATCCTAGCTTGGGATCCTAGAATTCTGAGTTTGAATCCCACTCGGATGTTGAATTAATACCCGGTGGTTGAGCTGCCTGTCATCCTTCCGTGGTCAGCAAAATGAGTGCAGCTTGCTGGTACCCTGTGTCGGAGTGGCGAGCCTCCAGGATTGTGCCCAATAGCCGAGGAGACTGTTTAGGCAGCATCAACGCTCTGCACAGAGTATGGTCCAATGGATGGATGGATTATAATCAATGGTTATATTGCCATCATCGTTATATTGTATTTGGTTATCATACTACAGGTAGTGGACAAAAAAAAAATGGAAACACCAATGTAAAGTCACTTAATAGGGCATTGGGACACCATGTGCAGCCAGTTCTGCAGGAGGGATGCGGCACCATTCTTCCATGAAAAAGACAATCGACTCACTCCTGCTGATGGAGGTGGAAAAATGCTGTCTCAGGTGTCATTCCAGAATATCCCATAATGCACGATTGGGTTCAGATCTGGTGACTGAGAAGGCGCATGACATATGGATAACATCAGTGTCATGCTCATCAAATCATTGGGTGACCACACGTGTTCTGTGGACGGGAGCATTAGGGGTTCTCCTCTTGTAGCCGTACTAGCCATGTTTATAGGCAACCAGGCCTGTGCAGCATTTTTATACATGATCCTAAGCATTCTGGGATGTTATTTGCCTAATTAATGCATGGGCCACACCAGTGTGAAAGCCGTTGCTTGGTGTCCCTCATTTACCGCGGTGTTTCATTTGTTGTTTTCCACCACCTGTGTATTGTCAATGGATTGTATTATCAATGGTTATGCTTTCATCAGTTATATGTTTTACGGATTTGGAAGCCTCTTGACACAGACAGTCAGCAGTCCCAAGTTTAGTTATTTCGATGAGTATGTGTTTATAGTTAGGGTCCCGTCCTTTATGTCTCATGGGAATTTCATGTGTGCGCTGCGGGTTTAGTTTTTAGTCAGGGTTTTTTTTACAACAACAACAACAACACAACAGAGGCACCGTCCCTCATCAACCGGTCGCCATTGCGCATGTGTTTCTGGCTCGGACGTGGTGAGACCCCTCACTCCAGAGCCGACTCCGCCCACGAGGGCAAGGGCGTGCCCTTCGTCCAATCAGGAGGCTCATCACCTCAGAGCCGACTCTGCCCACGAAGGCAAGGGCGAGCCCTTTATCCAATCAGGAGGCTCATCGCCTCAGATCGAGACTCCACTCAGAAAGGCAGGGGCATGCCCCTTGTCCAATCATGCACAGAGGGCGACTTTCCCACGACACCGCACAAGCACAGGGACCGCACTCTCCAACCAGCACGCACCAACGAACCAAGACCAGGAGAAGACCAGAGACGACGATGACCCGGACCAGACGAACCAGCCAGCACCAAGACCGGCGACCCCCAAGACCAGCGCTCCAGAGCCTGGCGTTTCTTTATTCATTCTTGCTGCGGGGTGAGAAAATTGCCATCTGAGGCATCTCAACCCTCATTGGCGGGGTGTCGTGGGAAAGTCGCCCTCTGTGCATGATTGGACAAGGGGCATGCCCTGCCTTTCTGAGTGGAGTCTCGATCTGAGCGATGAGCCTCCTGATTGGATAAAGGCTCGCCCTTGCCTTCGTGGGCAGAGTCGGCTCTGAGGTGATGAGCCTCCTGATTGGACGAAGGGCACGCCCTTGCCTCGTGGGCGGAGTCGGCTCTGGAGTGAGGGTCCCACCCACGCGCCAGCCAGAAACACATGCGCATGGCGACCGGATTGAGTGAGGACGGTGCCTCTTTTGTTGTTGTTGTTGTTGTAAAAAAAACCCTGACTAAAAAATAAACCCGCAGCGCACACATGAAATCCCATGAGACATAAAGGACGGGACCCTAACTATAAACACATACTCATCGAAATAACTAAACTTTGGGACTGCTGACTGTCTGTGTGCAAAGGGCTTCCAAATCCGTAACAATATAACTGATGAAAACATAACCATTGATAATACAATCCATTGACAATACACAGGTGGTGGACAAAAAAATGGAAACACCGCGGTAAATGAGGGACACAAGCAACGGCTTTCACACTGTGTGTGGCCATGCATTAATTAGGCAATAACATCCCAGAATGCTTAGGATCATGTATAAAAATGCTGCACAGGCCTGGTTGCCTATAAACATGGCTAGTACGGCTACAAGAGGAGAACCCCTAATGCTCCCGTCCACAGAACACGTGTGGTCACCCAATGATTTGATGAGCATGACACTGATGTTATCCATATGTCATGGCCTTCTCAGTCACCAGATCTGAACCCAATCGTGCATTTATGGATATTCTGGAATGACACCTGAGACAGCATTTTTCCACCTCCATCAAGCAGGAGTGAGTCGATTGTCTTTTTCATGGAAGAATGGTGCCGCATCCCCTGCAGAACTGGCTGCACATGGTGTCCCAATGCCTATTAATGACTTTACATTGGTGTTTCCATTTTTTTTTTTGTCCACTACCTGTAGTATGATAACCAAATACAATATAACGATGATGGCAATATAACCATTGATAATCCATCCATCCATTGGACCATACTCTGTGCAGAGCGTTGATGCTGCCTAAACAGTCTCCTCGGCTATTGGGCACAATCCTGGACGGGTCGCCACTCCGACACAGGGTACCAGCAAGCTGGCACTCATTTTGCTGACTACGGAAGGATGACAGGCAGAGTCAACCCCACCGGGTATTAATTCAACATCCGAGTGGATTCAAACTCAGAATCTAGGATCCCAAGCTAGGATCTAGGATTCTAGGATCTAGGATATTGGTAATAATAAAACCTAAGACAATAAGTGATAATAATATAGCCATTTGTTTTTGATTGTTCATTTTTACCCATTTGCCGATACAGTATAGCCTTCAGTGAGTTGACTATTGGGTTGTTCTCTAAATAATATAGCCATATATCCTTTAACCTTTAGCGGGGGTCAAGGGTCAGATTTGTCTTGAACCAAGAATAGGGATCCAGTAGTAGTATGCATGTCTCACTTCTGGACTAAAAGGATGAGTGGACCAGAGCAAAGCAAATAGGAAAGCTATGAGTGAATCAAATGTGGAATGAAGGGGTGGATTACCACCTCTATGAGAGAAGTGAATCATGGTCCAGAAGTGAGATATTCAAACTACTCAAATGGGTTCTGAACATGCTTCTTCAAATCGATCTTGTCATATCAATGACATCTCACGACTGCATATAGATGAGGACGTAGCCTGATTCTCCCTCGACAATAGCACAAGTGCAGCAAGCACATTGAAAAAAAAAATGCCAACCTGCATCTGCGGTCCACCTTATTACACTCTTGCACAGTATTGTCACGTGATCCATCACCATGCTTTGTTGTGATGCAAACCACTTCGCTCCTTGTTATTTAACTCATTTTAAATGTTTTGATCTGGATGCCAAAACCTCACAAAAGAGCAAAAATCTGGAAATTAGTACAACATAGTGCAGAATAGATCCTCTGATTTGTTGTGTGAACAGGCTTTTAGCATCCACCAGCAAAAAAAACTGGCAGATGGGGCAGGTGACTTAACAATCTACATTATGATGTACATGGGATTTAAACGTGGAGTTCCAGCATCGTGAGCCTCTGTGCTTAGATTGGAACATCAAACGGGCAACTCTGCTCTTCAATAATGGATGGAATCAACAGAACATTGATGGAAGTAGGATAACCGCCATGGGAAGCAAGGAGGAGCTGACATTTTGGGTATTAGTCCTTCATCAGAGCAAGGCACAGACCCCCTAAGCAAGTTACTCAGCATTTCAATCTTCCCAGAAAATATTCAGCCACAGGGCAGTCTCATTAGTTTCTCCATTTCAGTATGACAAACAGTCATAATCATAAATAGAAAATCCTTATCTACTGGAGCGGCATGTAGGCTTCTCCACGGGATTCATGAGCACTTATCATTCATTTAGACCTCCTGTTCTTACAACTTTTCAGTCCTTTCCCTCTCTCTCTCTGTGTTGTTCCCTTTTATTTTAATTTATTTCATGTTATCTCCTCCTTTCCGTTAATTTCCCCTGCTCTCTCCGGCCCTCAATTTCCTATTCTCTCTCCTCTTCCGTTTTCTTTTATCTCTCCATATTTTATCTTTCCTTTTTATATCATATATTTTTAAGCGTGGAGCCGCTTCAATGTTTGGATCTGTCCTTCCGTCCATCCATCCTTACGCCCATCAAAATTGAAGAAAACGAGCCTTCATCACTCACTGTGTTTAATTCTATAGGGTTCTAAAATGTAATTCTAGAGAGTTCTAAAGTGTAATTCTCGGAGACTATAAAAGTGTAATTATAGAGTCTCTAAAGGTTAAAAGCTGGTCTAAAAGGTTTAAAATGGTAATTCTAAAGGGTAATTCTGATGGGTTTAGTTCGTTTCTAGAATTTTTCATTTCATATAGAAAGTGTCAAACTGAACCGCTTCCTTCGGACGCGGATACAATTTTATTATTATTATTATTATTATTATTATTACAAGTTTGCTTCAGTTTATTCATCTAACATCTTTCTTTGAGTCTTTGTTGGTTTCCCAATTATATTCCCTTTTCTCCCAGTCCCAGTCTTTTTGTCTTTTAACCCTGAACTTTTACCCTCAATCTCATGAGATGTCAAACTGGTATTCTCACCCACGTAATATAAGGGTGGACTGGCACTACATTTGAACTCCTCCAGGCAGGAGAGACATCTTCCCCTCCCTAAATCCAATAGCAATGTAGTAATTTGGCCACTAAAATTGGAAGGGGCAGAGGGTGAGGTTCCAAGAGCTTGATTTTTGAAAACATTCAGAGGCATAAACCTAACTGTATTCCAATGGCATCAGGAAACAGTGGGGGAAATGTGTGACACTGCCTGCAAAGTACAAAGAACAACAACATCTCTGCAGAGTTTTTCTCGTGCAGGACTGCATGGTCAGGGAAAACTTTGAATCCCACTTATAGCTTAGTTTACAACTTTTTTAGTCAAATTTGTTTCCACATCTGAGATTCGAGTCCAGTATGATGACCACTATACTCAGCATACCACTGTGAGGTCGACTGAAAGTTATTGTATCTATAACACTTATTTTGATGTGTACACTATTTTTATACAGATGTCTAAGCTCATTTGAGGAGCTAAACAACAGAAGAAAAAAAACAACATGTCAATTGGCTGACAGAGGGGAAAGGGGGAACAGGCAGACAAAAAACAAAAAATCACGCAGGCACGATGCAAATGAGTAGTTGAATGACAGGAATGGAAGAGGTATAAAAAACAAAAAGGCGGTAGGGTAGGGTTGGTCAGTGACAGTCGAAGAGATCAGAAGTGGGTATGGAAAAAGCATGAGGCGATGATACACAGCCACACTTGAATGACTCGAGGTAGGGACACAGGTAACGGATACAGAAATTGTGTTCCACAATTAGAACTTCATCTTGATAATAGACCGAAAATCTGATAAGGGTCAATTGTTTCTGCCTGACCTTGCAGGTCATTGTTCAATTGTCTTGTTTACAAGTGATCCGAACTCCACCAACGGACCGCATACCAAACATTTCCCCATTAAAAAAAAATCTTTAAACTGCTTTTGCAAAATACCAAAATTTTTTACGTCTCAGTCTAAAAACAGCACTGCGCCAACATTTTAAAACAAATTCATTAATAAGATTTAAAAGGTAATAAATACTGTTCCATTTGTATTACCTGAGAACAGATAGAAATGTATGGATAGTTTGTCCATTTTCGAGTAGTTAGCCCATCTCAATGTGATTAAGGAGTGAAATGTTAGCTTTAGGATTGTCTTGTTTGAATGTGCACCACACGGGGGATGGTGCATGGTCATAATTAGGTTGGGTTTAAGGTTAGGAATCGTACGTGCAACCCCCTTGTAATCTTCCGGGTAAGGCTGAAGCAAAGAGAGAGGAAGGGCTTTAAAAGGAGCGACATTGTCCAGAGAGCAAGGGAGGAGCTTTTAGTCGCTCCAGGCGGAGCCATGGATCACCTCCTGAGGCGCTGAGTTCGTCTCCCTGGAAGGGAGGGAGCGAAAGAGGTGGAATGAAGGTTCGAGAGAAAACAAGCTCAAATGAACTAAGATCCTCGTCCTCTTAATGATGACGTCATAAAAACGAATATGACGTCATTGTGATGTATCAGGTTTGCGATAAATTATCTGTGCTAATGCCCGGCTTGATTCCCGCAAACAAAATTCAAACAGCTTGCCTAGTTCGGAGTAATGGTATAGGCAATTTCCATTAGCGGCGATATTATGATGTCAACTTTTTTTCTAGGAAGAATTTCCAAAATCGGAGATGGTTCTGCCTGCGCGTGGGCTTTCTGCATATACATGGCAAGTTTCACGAAGATCCGATGAAAACTCTGGGTTGTGAAACAAAATATGTCAAAAAATAGGAATGACGTCATAAAAATTGATATGACGTCATAGTGATGTATCATATGTGCGGATTCATCTCTGCTAATTCCCTGTTCGATTCCCACAAACAGAATTCAAAAATCTTGCCTAGTTTTGCAGATAATATTTAGGCGGTTCCCATTAGCGGAGATATTTTGACGTCATAACTTTTTTTTCAAGGAGGAATTTTCAAAATCGGAGATGTTACTGTCTGCGCAGGAATTTTTACATATATATGCCAAGTTTCAGGAAGTTTCGATGAAACTAGGCTGTGAAACAAAAAAGTCCACAAGAAGAAGATGAAGAACAACAACGTGAGTAAGACTTAGAGATCCTCCACGAGGATCTAAAAAACAGGCAGTTGATGTACGACCTCGAGGAGGAACCTGCCTTTTCGGCGACAGTCCTGCCTCTCCTTGGTACCTGCCTGCCTGCCTGCATTCTCGTGTTCCTGCCTTTTCTCTGTTCCTGTTCATGAGCTTTCATCATCCTGTCCATGTGCCTTCGTCATCCGCCTGTGTGTTTTGTCACCTGCCTCATCGCCTGTTCGCCTCTCCAGCCTGTGGAATGCTCCCTCCTCATCCACCAGCAGAGCTCAGGCCTCATCCGGTTCTTGTCCACATCCCTGTCTATGCTTGAATCCAGCGTGTGGTGCACTAGGTTTCATAATCTCATTGTATGTAATTATTTATCGAGACTGTGTTCCCCTTTATTCCCAACTCAACCCATCGTCTTACTTCTCCACCCTGATCTCATCATCCCCTGGATATTTATGTGGTCAGAATAAACCCTTGGTTTTAAAGGAGTTAGGAGCCTCGTGTGTTTCTTGCGATTCCACGCGTGCAAGGCCGCAATGATTGACGGTCCAAGGGAGTAAAAACCAGTTTGGTCCATCCGTCTTAATCGGCATGGACACAGCAATACATATAAAGTAGTAGTCCAGATTTGACCCTTCTTGACAACTTACACTTTTCAAAATATTTATTGTGTGTTTAATTATAAAATGAATGTTAGTCAAAACCAGGTACAAGCTAAATACCAACCAATATTAGACAATCATTATAGTTACTTAAGTTAAGAATGACTTCCACAACAATAAAAGGGATCATTTAGAAGTTCAGTTAGCCTTCCATAATTGCGAGGATATGTTCCTGGAAACCTCGCAAATACAGAATTCACTAAAACAGATTATATAACTTGGTTTAATGGGAAAAAGGGGTTAGGTTCCTGGGACAGACTGAACATAGAGTGAAAAAGGTAAATGTTAAGAACAATGATTAGAATAAATAAATTACAGTCAATAGAACGATGATGATGATGATGACAGAAGGATGATTCATTCCCACTGTGGATGCACTCAGACCATCAGCCAGCCTGTCTAACACATTCACTTTTTCACTCAAACTCATCACTCTCTTCTGCCTCTTTCCAGCAGACTCACCTTACCCACTCATCTTACGCTTAAAGAGGCCATGATTAAAGGCAATTATAAAGTGAAAAATAGTGCAAGTTCACGATAGTGAATTGACAGGCGTAGCAAGTGTTTGTGGTTCGGGAACTGCTGTGTGAAGGGAAGGACAGGGCGGGTCCCAGGGTGGCGTGCCCACGTTGCACAGACAAACCAAAGACAGTTCAGTACTGTACAGTATCATCATCCGCGCACCTCAGTGGTGGGAGCCAAAGCGGGAGTAAGGTGACGGGGCTCGCAACTCACAAAAACTCGAAGTCGATGGGTAGTGAATTAGGAATTGGTATACAATTACCAATTTGCGAATACTTGGAACTCGTGAAAATACGTAGAACTCGCCAATAATGGAGGGTTGCTGCATACAACAATTTTGAACATTAAGACTGTCATATGCGTCTCAGACAAGCAAACGTAAACATTGGAGGAGGCTATTTGACGCACGTGGCAAAGTGTTCTGAAGCATGCATTTTTGACTAAAAATTGAATGGGATTAAAATATAGCTGCTAAAATTAAGTCGTGCAGCTAGCATTCAGGTCGTGAAGCTTAACCTTCATCTTTGATAGCATCTGCTCCTGCTGATGGCATCACTCGTGCTGTGTTTGGGTAAATGGCCTTTGCTTCTGCTAATGAAAGTGCTGCTGTGAAAACAAAAGCAAGCTGTCTAGTTTCTTCAGTGAAAATAATGTGGAGAAGAATTCGCAAACCAATACAGGTGCGCCAGTACAAGCAGACCCAGCACCAATTAATCAATTCCTCCATGAAGATAGTAAAAAGGTGAACCAGGAACTTCATTTTCATAAAAATCAGTTCAATGAGTTCAACTGGTTTTACATCAATGAAAAGCAAACACCTCCTGTCAGGTTGGTCAACAAGCAGCTAAAGGCACCAAAGCCATTAAGGCAAAGTCTTTGTTGAGTTTAAGTTACAAATGTCGACTGCACTAACGTTGCGCTGGGGACCAATGAATGCCATAGCATTATCATAAGAAAAATATATATATCTATGGGTTGAAACATGAATGTTGCAAGATAATTGTCCAATGAATCTTCCATCCATCATTATTAGAATATGTCCACACAGCTCTCTTCATGGATCAAGCCAACACTGCCAACAGGAGTACTACATTAATCAATGCTTAAAAAAAACAATGAAACTCCTCAAAGATGGCATAATCTTGACTGATAAGCAAGGCATGTAAATATTGTTTAAATAAATAAATAAATAAGAAAGACGTCTTACAGAGCACGATGCTTGCAAAATCCCTAAAAGACATTGACCTTAAATAATAATAGTGGTTCAATTCAGTGACATGATATTAAAATGCTCTTCAAATTTCAAGTCAATGGAATGAAAATTGACAATTTTTAGAAATTTGGCCTATGTTGACCTTTTGGCGAAGTGACCTCAAAAACAATAGTTGGTTCAATTCAGAGACCTGATATGCAAATCCTCTTCAATTTCAGTCAATCGGATGAAAATTGAGGATTTTAGAAATTTGAAAAAGGTGTTGACCTTTGCCTACGATGACCTGTTGACCTTAAAAAATAAATGCAGATTGCTAGTACTGTCGTAGTAGTAGTAGTAGTAGTACATAATACGATGAGAAAAATGGAGGAACCTGAATAAAAGCATGCCTTTTGTAATTCCAGGTACCTATAACAATGGATGGTGATGAAAAACATGAAGAGGCAAAAATAATGAAATATTGTGAAATAAGATGCCTATAATGATAATAAGAGGTGGACAGATATACGTTAAACATAAAGCAATGCAGATGGGGAATGGGGTGCAGGAGGAGGAATCAGCTGGTATTCAATACTTTTGATGAGCATCGCAATATCACTCATTACTCATTTATTACCGACGTCAATTTGTCATATGCTGTACATCTGTATAAACAAACTGAGCCAAAGACTCACTTCAAGCAAATTCCATAACTTGGGTCCAGTATAAATAAGGCTTTTATTTACAAAGGAAGTTCTTGTTGTTTTAAAAGGTACACGTCAGTTGTCTTGTTGGTAATTACCCCGCACGTGAAACGAAAAGCGGGCTAAAACAATCGGTCGCGTACGTACATACGTGTACATTTTGATATTCCCTTTAATTAACTCTCGCAACGCTTGTCACATTGACACAACATTTTCAGCATAGGTGCGACTACTCATGTAGAATGCTTTAATGAAAATTAGACGTCATAGGTTACGTGTGTGACAGCCATGTTGGAAAAAAAAAAGGAAAATCTTTGGACCTCTATATCTCTGAAACCGCTCCATGGAAAAACTTGAAACTTGGCACACGTCAAGTACTCCGCATAGGGATAAGTGTGATTTTTTTTTTTAAAAATGATGTCATGGGTGCCTAATTTATGATGTCATAATTGCACAAGTGGAATGCTACATCCGATCAGCATGAACATTTTTGAGAGTCATCGAGGGATAAATTGGTGAACAGAAAAAAAATTGATGACAGCATTGGTCATGTGATTTGGCGGCCATCTTGGATAGAAAAATGAACCCCATCCGATTAACATGAACCTTCACAAATGTGATCCCCTACCCAATTATGATGGCATAGGTCACATGGTTCGCAGCCATTTTGAATTGAAAATAAAAATCTTTTAAAACCTTCTTCTCCAGAAGGGCTAGATAGATCGAATGTAAACTTCACCACATGTTTCCAAGCCTTGGGGATACGAGGGTGTTCACGAATAATAAGTTGTTCACATGGTCTGACAGCCATATTGGATTGAACGAAAATCTTAAAAAAATTACTTCTCTTAAACTGCTGCATCAATTGATGTGAAACTTCAAAATCATGATTTGGTAGTGATGGGAATATATGTTTAAAATTTCAACCTGATTGGACACTTGGTCTGGCAGCCAGAATTATAATTGTTTTTGAATCTGGGTTATTTATTATATTTATTTTTTTTGAATAAGGCTCACTTGACTGTGCCTGGATGGTTCGGGAAGAGGAGTAGCAGCTTAAATGTGAATCCTATCCAGGTTCCTCCTGATGACTTCATCTTTGCTTTTTGTTTGCTCGGTTCCTTCTGATGACTCCAATGTAGTAGCAATTTATATTTGGCCTTCCATTTGATTTGAATTGAATTTTTTTTAATCCCATTCTGAATTCAATTGAATAAAGAGGAGATAATGAGTCAGGTGTCCAAGCAAAGCGGGGTTGCATCAAAGTGGGACGTCTTAGTACCCGGTCATTACTGCCCGCAGTTATAAAGTGGCAGCTCTCGTGTTAAGAGCGTACATTGAAAACTGTTCAACAGAGGAAACTGAAACTTTACCACCTTACATGACCATTTATATCGCACATATTGAGTGTACATTGAAAACTGTTCAATGCAGGAAATTGAAAATTTACCACATTACATGACCATTTGATATCGGACATATTGAGTGTACATTGAAAACTGTTCAATGCAGGAAATTGAAAATTTACCAACTTACATGACCATTTGATAGAGCGCATATTACTTGGTTATGCACACCTCCTCAGAACTTAATGATGAAGAGTTGGCTCTTACCAAGTCCTTCTCAAGACTGTGCGGGGTAAGTATCCATTGTGTGTCCAGGGGGTTTGACCCCTACCTGGACGGATGGCCAAACTTCTCCCTTGGAGGCCTACAGCCGAGACTCTCAGAGATTAATGTGCACGCGGAAAAACAGTTAAGCGCTGTTCTAGAATGGCACAAATACATGAACAAGCAAATCGAATTAACTAATAATAATTTAATAACAATGATCAATATGTACAATGACAATAATTCAAATATTAATAATGAAAGGAAAATGTGAGGTACACTAAATGTACTGTAAATCCAAATGAGGCACCTCCACACAGACTTAAATACAGACAAGGGAAAAATGAACCCAAAAAATCCCTCCTTATCTTCTCTCTTT
>CM068961.1:120636695-120650330 GCA_035128595.1 Eptatretus atami
TCCTTGAGTGAAACGTTTGTGAACAAGCTCGAGATGTAAAATGAGCACAGTCATGATGACTAATTCCAATTCACGCATTGTTGTCTGAAAGGTGAATGAGTCTTTGACAGCATAATCGAGAATTCATAATGAACTGGCTGTCATAATTCACTCAACAACTTCGCCAATTCATGTTGCACAGAGCACGTGATTGGTAGGATGAGACCTAACGGAACATCTTTGTGTATTTTTAGTAAATACACACACATATATATATTATATATATATATTATATATATATGAGGGCAGTGAGAGCCATATAGACTGTGCGAGTCAAGGAAGTTCAGTCGTATGCAACCAGCTCACAAATGCAAACACCCATCCAAAATGCTTGTCCAAAATTGTGATTCTGTGATCGGACACCATCTGCTGAGCAGTCGAGAACGTGCATAAAATTTCCATGCTGATTGGTTGTGGATTGTGGCCCGAGGGTGTAATGTGACAAGCTGATGTCAAGAAAGTGCATGGACCTGTAGTTTATGTTTTAATTTGATATTCACAGTATTTTTGCACGTCTTCACGTCTTCTTTTCTTGTTTCTCAATTTTCTGTTGGATGCTCTATACCTCTCCCCCCCCGCCCCCAATCCCCAACCCCCATTGTCTGTTTCCTTGTCTGCTTTTTTCTTTTATGCTATCCTTGCATTTGATTCTGCCAGGGTGTTGAAGTATATATATATATATATATATATATATATATATATATATATATATATATATATATATATATATATATATATATCCACAGAATCCATAATATGTAAGTACTCCAACCTCTATTTGTACCACATGGCTCAACGTTTCGGCCAGCAACACAGAGTTTAACCGTGCCTCCAATCAACCTTTGTCAAAAGCAATTTTCCTTTTTACCTACCATCAGATATGTCTGGGTGGAGGGGGGTGGGTCTCATCAGTCGACCAGTCACAAACCTGCGTTTGCGAGACCTCGTGATATTGCGCCAATTCGACGATCAGGCAATGGCAAGCTTGTGTTATAACTGCTTGCATCTATTGAGGAGGTTAATTAGAATTGCTTAATGTGAAACATCATCGTCTGTGGTGTTTTATGATCCAATAAAGACCATCATGTTGCACTTTGTCTCTGTCCTCCTCCCCCAGTCAGAGCATCTCTCGTGTATTTGTATATATGAGGGCCATATGCCTGTGCTAAGACTTCAGTCTCCTCTGTCAGAGGCTAACTTATTTGTCCAGTGTGCCACACCTCCAATATTTGCCTCCGTCACGGTTTGGGGATGCTGACAGAACGTTCACATTATCCCATAGGGGAATATGTCTGGCCCTTGACCCATGCTGAGCAATAGCAGACCTTTCTAGGTGGTTGCGTTCAAAGGCCTTATGCTGTTCTTTGATATGCGAGCCCAAAGAGGTTGTGGGTTAGGTATGAACAACTTCGGGAAGAAGCGGAAAGTTCAGAGGAGGAATGGAAGAAATACGTATAGGCGTTTAGGGGAATTGCAGAAGTTGTGTGTGTAAGGAAGTCAAAAAATGTTGCATCGTCAAGGGATAGAAACCACGTATGTTGGAGGTAGTGAAAGTAGTTGGTGAAAAGAAGGTGGTTTGGAAGAAGATAGATAAGATCAAGAATAGGGCGAGGCAGCTGGATGTGGGGTTGCTGCACCTGTATGGGAAGCAGCAAGGACAGCTGAGGATAAGGCGAAGAATAACATAGAAGATGAGGTGTACAACAAGTTGGAAGAGGATGGTGAAAGGAAGATGATTTATAAATTGGCTCGTGACAGGGATGAGAATAGTAATGACATGAAAGGGGGAGGTGTGGGTGAGAGAGGGGGGCAGTATTGAAGGTGAGGGAAGGATATTTCAAAGAGCTGTTGAACCGGGAAGGAAGCAACAAAACAACGGTGAGCTGGAGATACCTTGTTATGTGGAGAGGAAAGTGGAGTTGGTGGAGATCACGGAAGAAGAAGTGCAGATGGCATTGAAGAGGATGAAAAAGCGAAAAGTGCCAAGCATTGATGAGGTGTGTACATCGATGAAAATTGCAGCAGGAGAAGTCAGAGTCAGTTGGACAAAGAGGCTGTTGAATATATGTTTGAGAGAGGGTTCAATTCCGGAGGAGTGGAGGACAGGGTTACTTGTGCTAATATGGAAGGGGAAGGTAGATGTTCAAGATCCGGGAAAGTACAGGGGCATTATGCTCCTTAGTCATGTCATGAAGGTGCTGGAGAGGATTCTGGATGGGAGTATGAGGAAGAGTATGGAGATGGAGATCGGATCAAAGCAGCAATGGTTTAGAAAGGATAGGGGGGGATCACGGATGGTATGTTCATGCTGTGTCAGCTGGTGGAGAAGAGGGTGGATGTGCAAGGTGAGATGGCATTGGGATTTCTGGACATGGAGAAGGCTTACAACACTGTCCCAAGAGAGATGGTGACGGCACTCTGAGATGCATGGGAGCACCGGAAGCAGAAGTTAGGTTGGTGGAAGGGATGTACAAGGGAACAAAGGGAAGAGTTTTGGTTGGTCCTAGAATGTCTGAGGAGTTCAACGTGAACATCGGTTTGAAGCAGGGAAGTGCTTTCAGCCCACTCATTTTATCATGGTGATGGAGCTTGGAAGGTGGTAGGTAAACATGAGGTGTCGTATGGGGAGGATGCTGTATGCGGACAATCTGGCTGTTGTGGTGGAGAGTGCTCAGGAGATGCAGATAGTACTGGGGGAGTGTAAGGAGGCATTTGGGAAGCATGGGCTGAAGATGAGTTTGGAGAAGACTGAGGTGATGTGGGTCAGGCAGCAGAGGAAAAAAATATATATACCAGGTTAGAGGGAAAGGACATCAGACAGAGAAATCGATTCTGGGGAGAATATCTGGGGGAGAACAGTGACCATATACAAGACATAAAGGTCCAAGGCAGAGGTGCAGAGGAGGATACATGTGGGTGTGATTGTGTTGAGGAGGGTGGTGGGAGTGATGTCAGATACAAGTATGTAAAGGGAATTGAAAGGGAAGGTTCCAATGTCATTTGTAATGCCGGCCTGCCTTTATGGTCTGGAGACGGTGGCACTGACAGAGAGACAACAAAAGAGGCTGCAGGTTTGCGAGAACAACTGGGTCAGGAGGATTGCGGGAGTGAAGAGAGTGCCTAGAAGGAGGACTGATGAACTGAGAGAGGAGATTGGTGTTCAGGTGAGCTTGAGGGGGTGATTGGTGAAATGCTGGCGAGGATGGGCTGGACACTTGGTGCAGATGGGGGAAGAGAGAATGGCAAAGAGAGTGGATAGGTTGAAGGAGCAAGGTCAGAGGAAAAGAGGTAGACCATGGTTGAGATGGGAGGATCATGTGGGGAGAAATGTCAGTAAGGGGGTTTGGGGGGGGGGTGGTTGTAGAGTGGAGAGAGTTGGCTGAGGACAGATGGAAGTGGAGTAGTATCGTGGTCAAGGCAGGGCAGAAGCTAGGTACCATTGGACCCCATACCTTCTAAAGGGAAAAAGAGGAGAAGAAGAAGATATACGTCGAAACATGTGGAGTGTCACGAGCACTCCCCCAATCCACGTTGGACATAGTCCTACACCAATGGGGATCGGGGGAGTGTTTGTCACACTCCAAATGTTAAGATTTTCCCGCTGATCACATCACGTGCCTTCTGGTTGAATGGTTTGCATTAGCAGGAACAATTGTCTGGGTGGCAGATGGATGGTTGTTCTGTGCTGATTATGTGGTTTTACCGTGTGAGACATAATCCCCGGCGATGCTCACCATAACAGTCAGGAGGAGCGTCTGATGGATAAATGATGAGCGTGGTCATCATTGGTTAGATATTTATCGGTAGACCATCCTGATGAGGGCAAATAATTCTAAAATCTGGATCGGCGGTTCTGTTTGATATTTAGCTGATGATAACCGTATAACTTTGTCTCTTAGACAGAGTCACTGGGCCGAAGCCTCTGTATTGGAGGCAACGCTTTGGTGTGGACTGTCCAATAGGGATTGGTGGAGTGCTCGTCACACTCCACATGTTTTTATATATACGTACATGAGTCGAAATTCGCTAATGCGTTACGAAAGCGTGACAGCCAGTCAGAAAAATCATATTCAAATAATTCCGCTCAATTCGTCACTTCTGGAATTATTTGATACCACATTTTTGGGTTTCACTCATTATAAACGCTTCCAGTCACTGGAAAACGAAGAAAATATAGAATTTTTGCCAAAAAAGTGGGGTTAACATACGTCAGGTTTGACCGAAATATGAGGGGATAAAATGCGGTTTTTCACATAATAGCAGAGATATCACGGCCATTACGGGCTTCTTCATCGGAAAACAATGATGTGTTGTTTGTGCAGTGCCACTAGGCACACGTCTATAGCATCATCACTTCTGTTGTACCTCGTTCACGTGACCTGCAGACAACTTTCACGTGCGTAAGAAATTGACAGACCTGCATCATCAGTTTCGTCGGGAGTTGTTTTGCACGATCGGCCATCAATAGAGGCGATTCATGCAGATCGGTATACTACAATTACCATGTAATACATATAATTGATATCTTTATTGCAATGCAGCTAAATAGTAAAGCTTATCATCATTTATGCTCCCCCGTGAAACTTTGACGGACACATATTACGCACGTGAACTGAGGAAACATCGCTCCGTACGAGCAATTCATCGATCTTTCCGGCGAAACCTGTTGCAGAACAAAGGATTCTGAACATATTCTCTGGGGGAAAGGCGATTAATATTCCAATAGACGTATGCGGTACGGCTACTAGGGTATGCAAATGCGTTCTACGCGGACGTCGCAAACTAGTGCATCAGAATCAACGTTTTCGGAACAAGATATGTTAAATCGGACAAACGAAATTTCGATGCCGCGCACTTTATTACGGACGTGTCCTACGATATGTTACTACGTAGTGGGAATAGAATATTCGACACTGGCAAAGGTATCCAAAAAGAGACAAAATTATAACGTACCATTCCATGAAGGCAATGTAACGCATTAGCAAATTTGACTCGTGTATATATAGATATATATATATAAATAAACTGTCGGGGTATGCTTAGACTTATAAGCAAGACAAAAATGTGCTTCCTCATTGTCTTTGGTCGCTCACCTGCATTTGTTTTTTTTTCGTTTGTTTTTTTTCATTTGTTTTTTTCGTTTGTTTTTTTTCATTATTTATTTTTCATTTCCGAACGCTTTCCAATAGTTCTGTGATGTTTCCCGGTGTAGTGGCTTCGATGCCCATCGGCCTGCAAAATTTCACCTTTTAATCACCCGGAAGGTGCAGAACATTATTATCAGTGAGTGAGTGAGTGGTTGGATTGAGTATATGAATGTGTACATATATATAGTATAGATATATATATATATATATATAGATATTTAATAATATATTATATAAAATTATAATATAAATATATCTATAAATAAATTTATATTGTATTATAATATATATATATATATATATATAATATAATAAATATAATATATATTATAATATTATATAACTATATATAATATATAAATAATATATATATATATATATATATATATAGATATATATATATATAACACACAGTAATCCCCCCGAGATCGCGGTTCACCTATCGCGCCCCTGGTTCATCGCGGGTTTTCCCTTGGAACCTAACTAATTTTTTCTGTGATTCCCCGGTATATCACGGTAATAATATATAAAATATAAATTATTTAAGCAATAAATTATAACGCGTAGCGCTCGACCAGTCACACAACGCACAAGACAAAGTTTCGCTTGTGAACTTCGAATATTTTCTGTTTTTTTCTCCAAGCCCTACGATGCCGCCCAAACGCCCTGCACCTTCTAAGGCTTCTGGCAAGGAACCGAAGCGCCAGAGGAAGGTCCTGACGCTCCAGGAGAAGTTAAGATGCTCGATATGCTTCGGGAAGGAAAAATTTGCTGCGGTTGACGAGCACTGCCAAACCGACCAGACCGACGAGTCGATCTCCGGCACCTCGAACCCGATCACTGCCAAGGCGACCAGACCAGACGAGTCGATCTCCGGCACATCGAACCCGATCACTGCCAAGCCAACCAGAACAGACGAGTCGATTTTTTTGGGAGGCATCCATTCATCGCGATTTTCACTTCTCGCGGGGGGGTTTGGAACGTAACCCCCACGATAAACGGTGGATGACTTGTATATTTATATAATATTTATATATATATATATATATAAATAAATATATTAAAAAATATATTTATTACGGAAATGGCCCTTATTAGGCTAGTAAATATAGGATTAGCTCAGATCCCCCATTAAATGCATGTTTAGTCAGGTTGTTCGGTAAATGGACGTTACATGTGTGTCAGGAGGTGTAGGATGCATGTTTATTGTTCTACAGTCGTGGTGTGCCGAGGTGCTTCTTCTTCCTTCCTTCCCATCCCGGACGAGCCCGCCCAGTCGGCTGAGAGGGAGTGGCCAAAAAGAGGAAGTGAAACTGAGGGGAGGAGTTTGTTGGCTTCGTAAAGGAGGAGGATCCGGTGGCTCGGAAGCGAGCGAAAGAGGACCTCGTGAAATGGTTCAGTTTTGGGGAAACAGTCGGTTTCGAGGCGTGCTCGGGTTTTGAGCGAAAGGAAAGAGAAAAAAGTGGTAAGAAACTGAGAGGACGGAGGAGGTATCTGCCGTAGAGAGAACGGCAGTCAGCTTTGAGAGGCAAGTGAGCGAACGAAGGAGGACAGTGTTGAATCTGCCGGGAGAGAAGCTGAACCTGAGCGCGCCGATTTCTGCCATTTTTGGCAGTAAGAGAGGCTGCCTGCACGTCTTGTCTGCCTTTTTGGCAGTGAGAGAGGCGGCCTGCACGTCGAGTCGGCGATCGACTCTGATGAGGAGGTGATCGACAGGTTCAACCTGCGTCTGGCCGTGGAGCCTCCGTCCTTACTCACCTCACGGCTCGACACGTTTGTCGATCCGCCTGCGGAGCCGGCACCTCGATTGGGCCTTGTCTGTGAACAGGCCAGGCCTGGATTTGTATGCTGGACCTCGAGAGAAATCAGCTGAAACCCATCGTCGATCTAACGGTCTTGTGCCGTCGACATTGCGTGGGCCAGAACGCGCTGAGGAGGCTGGCGCACGCGTGCCTTGAGAAGAAAGAGTACGGCGCGCCCATCTTGCCACGCGGCGTGTTCGAGCTGGGGCTCGAATCCGTGGACATCCGCTTGTTAAGCGACATTCGTGCTTTTGACACTTTCCTCTCGTCCATGAAACATCACCAAGTACTCTGTCTTGTCTGCATCGTCTGTCTGTCGTCTTGTCTGCACGTTGTTGAAGGCATATCTCTGTAGGGACCCCTCAAAACCTGTAATCCGTAGTTCCCCAGTTAAGAACGGGTTAAAGATTGTTAATAAAAACATTGTCGGGAATGTTTTGCTTGTGTTGTGTTCCCGAAGTTCCCCAATAAATCTGGTTGGTTCGTATGAAGTTGCTGCTATGGATTAATTTGTGTCACGTCGAGGAACGATCCGTTCGATTGGCATATAAAACCAAAATGGTTACAGACTGGCAGAAAACGCTCGGCATCTGCAAAACCAGTCTGTAACCGGGGTTCTATTCCCCAACTGGTAAGGTTCAGCATTAGTAGTGTGTATCGCGATTGAAGACGTGTGAGCCGAGGCCTGTGCTGAGCCCGCGGCGTTATAAACGGCGTGGTGAGGAGGTGGCGACAAAAAGCTGGTGAGAATCCCGCCACCCGGATCCCAACAATATATATATTATATATATATATATTTAAAAAAAATAAATATATATATTGTTGCGAATTCGCGGCCGTCGGCGTGCGATCGGGCCACGCGACTCGAACCGCGACCGCCTCGCCCACCGGACGGACAATTAGTCGTGACCCTCCCGGCTAACGCCGGATCCAGTCACGGGTGGCCTTTCGACCTCACCACAATCGTGCCAATCGGCCACCCGCGTAGGATAGGTTGTTGCCAAACTCGACCTACCTAAGTACCCACGCGGATGGTAAACCGGGCGATCGTACCTCGCGCAGGTCGACTCACACGAGCCGCTTGGGCGGCCGTTCCGTACTATCGGATAACCGAGCGGTGTTATCGTCGACCTCGACGGTTCAGATTATTTACCGCGCGTTTTGCACCCACTACGAACCCTTTACGTGAAGCAGGATGGAGGTTCAATTAAGAATGACGAAGCGAACGGGAAAACAGTTCACACAATGCACATTTATTCCGCGGCACGCGGAGCACACATATAGCACACGTAAGCAAACAGCATGTATTTACAGTCACAATAAGCAATCTTGCACATATATCACCTAGAACAAAAGAAATGCACATATAAAAGGAGTTAAAACCGACTACACGACACACGGACCACTTATACAGTTACTACCTTACCAGACACGGCGCCACAACACGCATTCACACCGAAGCAAAGAAAGACCCCTCACAGGCAAGGGAGTCAGACTGGCCCGTGGGCCTAATGCGCGTGGAACCTGGATGAGCGGCCAGGTCCACGAGACCGAGGGGTCCTACCCGCGCCCTCGTGGCGAGCCGCAGAATGTCTGCACGGCGGTTCCGTGGGCACCTGCTGTGTAAGTGGGAACGGCCCTTGTCGCACTCTCTCAGCGCGGGGGAAAGGGGGAATTGTTGATGCTCTGGGGAGGAGTATGCTGGCTTGCTCGACTCAACGCGACTCTCGTCTCCAGTCTCCAGTCTCCTCAGCCGATCTCCCTCCGCAGCCGTTCGCCTCCGCAGCCGTCTGCCCCACCTCTGCTTCGAGCTCCGTCTCCCGACTCCGCCCCACCGACACTCTCACCGATCTGCCTCACCGATCTGCCCGAGCTCCGTCTCCGGAATCTGCCCCACCGATCTGCTTGACTCACTGCGCTCGCCTTTTTATCGGCTTCAGAAACCACCATATGCAAATTCTCGGATCCAAACGACCTCAGGGGCGGAGCCACGCTCGCCGATTGGACGGAGAAAAAGGGGCGTGTATCATTCCTGATCCTAAATTTGCATATGCCGATTTTTCGTCAGCGCGTCTGGAGGCGGGGCCAGCTCCGCCCGCGCTTCTGATTGGGTGATCAGATGTGGGCGTGTATCATTCCTTATCCGAATTCTCCTAGAAAACCCGCCATCTTGCACTCGCGTCTCGCGTGTATCGCCGAAGACAGCCGACGCTCGGTGCCCACAGGTGGTGCGGGAATGGCCGTAGGAGAAGTGGTGGAGGGTTTTCGGCGGTGTTCGATGGCATGTGTGCTGTTTGGAATGGCGGTGATGTGAGGTTTGCGGTAGCGAGTGGTGAAGGTAGGTTTTTGCTGCTGGCGTTGTTGTTGTTGTTGTGTATCAAAACAAGTAGAACAGAAAAACGCCTAACTCAAAGGATCGCAGCCCGAATGATCACATTAATTCCCTCTATACAATGGTTGGGCTAACTACACATGTACTTAAGAAATATATCTCACCTACGGACCTTTATGGTGTTGCGAATTTCCAGAGCCGTAACAATATTTATATAAATCTTCTTCGTCATCTTCGGCTGCTCCGTTAGGGTCGCCACAGCGGATCATTCGTATTGATCCGCATAATGATATGCACAGGTTTTACGCCGGATGCCCTTCCTGACGCAACCCTGGTCGCCTCTTACGACACAGGGATATGGTACACCTATTCTAACCGGGCATACACCGGGCCCAGTACACTGGTACTCACTTCTCCGACCTCAGAAGGATGACAGGCTGAGTCAACCTCCTGGTGTGTGTTAATTCAAGCGGCTAACGGGCTTGAACTCAGGACCTTTTGGATCCCAAGACGCTACCCTAACCACTACCCCAACACCAGGCTATATATATTTATATAAATTATCTATATCTATCTATCTATATCTATATCTATATTATTTATATATATTTATGTATTATATGTATAAAGATATATAATATATATATATATATTTATATATATATATATATAGTATAAATAATATATATGATAGATAGACATCTTATAAATCATTATTATATATATATATTATAATATATATATATATAATTATATAATCTATATATATCTATATGTATATATGGATAAAGATATATATATAGATACAAATATATATATATATATATATATATAATATATTATATATCGATAGATAGACATACTATATCTATATCTATATCGATATCTATATCTATATCTATATCTATATATATAGGTATATATGTATAAGAGATATATATATTATATACATATATATATATATACATATATATATATATACACACACACACACCACACACACACACCACACAAGCACACATAGTGTACAAAACATTTGGAACACCTTCCTAATATTGAGTTTCACCCCCTTTTGTCCTGAGAACAGCCTCAATTAGTCAGGGCATGGACTCTACAAGGTGCTGAAAGCGTTCCACAGGGATGTTGGCCCATGTTGACTCCAATGCTTCCCACAGTTGTGTTAAGTTGGCTGGTAGTGGATCTCGACCCCGAATCGCTCGTTCCATCTCTACCCACAGATGACCAATTGGATTGAGATTCACTGTCATGAATTCACTGTCATGTTCATGTACCCTTTCCTGGACGATCCTAGCCTTGTAGCATGGGGCATTATCCTGCTGAAGAAATCCATTCGCAGATTGATACACTGCTTCCCTGGAGGGATGCACCTGATTGGCAATGATGTTCAGATATCCTGTGGCATTCAAACATTACTCCAGTTTTATCAAGGGACCCAATGAGTGCCATGAAAACACACCCCCACACCATCACACTACCACCAGCCTGCAATGTTGACACATGGCATGATGGATGCATGCACTCGTGTGGTTTTCTCCATACCCTAGTCCTCCCATCAGCATGAAACAGCAGGAACCAGGATTCATCAGACCAGACAATGTTTTTCCAATCCTCCAGTGTCCATTGTTCTTGTTCCTTAGCGCACTGCTACCACAGGTTCTTGTGTTTTGCTGAATGAAGTGGAACTCTGTACTGTCATCCGCTGCCATACCCCATTCATGTCAAGGTACGATGAGTTATGCATTATTTTATGGGTCTTTCAGCACCAACGTTGTACTGAGCTGACTGACTAACTAACTGTAGCGGACTGACTAACTAACTATCTGACTAAATGTAGTTGACTAACTGTAGCCCGTCTGTTGCTCTGCACAATTCATGTCAGCCTCCTTTTTGGCCTCTTTCGTGGCCAGCCGTTTTCGACCACTGGCAATACCCACCACCATCCTTTGGGTGGTGGACCATTCTTGATACACACAGGAAACTGATGAGTGTGAAAAACCCAGCAGCATTGCAGTTCTTGACATCCTCAAACCAGTGCACCTGACACCTACTGGCTACTACCACAACCCGTTCAGAGGCACTTAAATCTTTGTCTTGCCCATTCACCTTCTGATTGTCTCCTCTCCTTCATCTACACTGATTGAAGTGGATTCAACCGGTGAAATCAATAAGGAATCATAGCTTTCACCTGGATTCATGTTATCAAAGTTTAATTCAGTTTTTTTTATTTTTCAGACCTGTCTGCATTTCTACATAACTTGTTGCCTGAAGATTTACTGAAAGTTACTGTTTTTATTTCACCTGCTTCTGTGTGCATTTTGCACTCTTAGCACAATGAAAGCTCATAACTCTATTCCCCTCCGCCTTTCGTTTGTGTACTCTTAAGTTATTGGACTCTGGACTTTACTGCATCTCATAACTCTCATTTTTTTTTTAAATCCAGGACTCTGCCAAAGCTATCCTATTATCTCACATTATATGTTTTTTTGTAAACTTCCCTGTTTTATTAGTTCTCCATGAGCATTACTATTACTATTTTTTAAAAATGGATTTAAAATAAAGGCTGCTCATTCATTCTTACAAGCTAAGTGGATTTATCACCACTTTATGCTGTATACAAATCTCGGCTGGTGGAAGAGCGAGGAGCGCAAGGGTAAAATATGTAATACTGGAACGGTACTCACTAGGGAGCATTCCTCCGCCAGGCTGAACAGTGTTTACCTTTTGTATCCCACCGATGGGCCGGATCTGCATCCGGACCTTAACCAAAATTGAATTGAGTTATTTTTGTCACTTACCCAACTCATCCACCAAGTTTGGTCATAACCAGTCCAAACCTTTTTGAAATATCATGCTATACTCTTATATCATTTTTGGTTGCATCTCTCAATTATGAAGAATCGCTTTACAAAATAAAAAATTCGGATCGTTACCAAAAATGGATCAATTCGTCCTTGTCACACACCCAAGCTGTCCACCAAGTTTTATCCGAATCCTGCCCTAACTTTTTGAGATATCCTGCTCACAGAAGAACAAACATACAGGGGTGAAAACATAACCTCCGTCCCCCTTCGTTGTTGGAGGTAACAAAAATAATCATGCTTGTACTAAATTTCAAGTCTGATAGCAACAATAATTCCACCATTCCACTCAACCAAGGGAATACAACACAAAATACATAAATTTTCTTTTTCATGTCAGTATGTTGTGGACTTACGAAAGTTGGTTAACAGCAGCACAACGAAGCCATTCTCGAACAAGCAACCCAGTGCTAACAGTTGTGGACCTGACCTGTCAAGGGACACTGGATACCATTGACCAGAGTTGCAGGGCCAGGCTGAATGGCAGAGCTGAGCTGTTCAGGGAGCTGAGGCGTAAAACTGTACCTGCGATAAGGGTGGATAAGGATGCCGATGTGTGAGGAATCTGTGAGGGGGTAGAGCATCACCTGTGGTCAAGTGATTCTCGTCCTACTTACAGGGGAATTCACGCATTGCATTCATCCAAGCCCATCCCTCGCTGTACTGCAGTTAGAGCAGAGGGTGGTGGGCTCTTGACAGAGGAGTCCGAAGTGAAAGGCCCGCTGGGCCGGTTACTTTGAGCGGTTGTACAGGCTCATCACCAGCTGTCGAGTTGGACATCAGGGGTGTTACAATCCTGTTGCTGACCCTCCATCAACTGTGGTCCACCTTTGCTTGTGGAAACACAGGCTGCAGTGAACCGGTTGAATGGGGTAAAGCGCCAGGGTTCTGTGGCATCCATGCTGAACTTCTCAAGGCTGTGGAAATGCTGCACTCGTGTGTTGCATGCAGTTCTGTGCTCTGCCTGGAACACAGGCATCATCCCAACTGACTGGAAGAGGGGCTTGTTGTCCTCTCTGGCGAAAGGGAAGGGTGATCGCCAAGATGCAACAGACTACCGAGGGGTGACGCTGTCTCAGTGCCGGGCAGGTCTTTGCTCGGATAATTATTGATAGGGTTTGCCACCATCTGCTTGAGCCACCGCATCCAGAGCAGTCTAGGCTTTACACCAAAGAGGTAACGATTGACCATATCCTTGCTCTTCAGGTCTCACGAACGACAGACGAGAGTTTCGGCAGGGGCTGTTGCAGCCTATGTTGATCTCTGTAAAGCGTTCGATTCAGTGAATCGGGATGCTTCTGGAAGGGATTCTTTGGTCTTCGTGGGGTGCCACCAAAACTGATCGATCTGATGTCGGAACTCTACTCTGGTCCTGAGAGTGCTGTGAGATGTGATGGTATCATCTCTGACTTATTTCCAGTTGTTGCTGGAATTCG
>CM068961.1:120670793-120697286 GCA_035128595.1 Eptatretus atami
TGTGTGTGTGTTTGTGTGTTGTCTGTGTGTTGTGTTTGTGTGTGTGTGTGTGTGTTTGTGTGTGTGTTGTTGTGTGTCTGTGTGTGTGTTTGTGTGTGTGTGTGTGTGTTGTGTGTGTGTGTGTGTGTGTTGTTCATGAAGCATATCTCTCCCTCCCTCTCTCTGTCTGTCTGTCTATGTGTCTGTCTCTCTCTGTCTCTGGACATATCTGGATTGTGGTTATGTGTGTATGGTGTTTGTCTCCGGCCAGCTTGGCTCCAACGTGGCTGGGTGGTATTTTACTCTGGACGCATCCGGGCGGTAATTGACACTCCACCGCAGATCTGCCTTCCCTTCCTCCTCCACCTCACACTATCTTCCCTTCCCCACCCCTCCTTGATCCCCCTCCTTGCTCCCCCTCCCTTCTCTCCTATCTCTCCCACCCCTCTCTGCCTCTTCCCCCTCTTTTCTCCCTCTCCTCTTTAGTATTCCCATCAGCGAAGCAATGGGTGGTATTTTCCAGTGTGTGTATATATATATACTGAAACCTAAAGAAACTTACCACTTGTTTGAAATGTAATAAAATTGTAACTGTTAAAATAAAAACAACCAACAATTGCTAATTAAACATTGGAATTATTGATGACATGTCAGTTTTTGACCAAGATACACCATCTCATAAGTTGTTTCTGCAGTACAGAACATCACAGGGTGCAATGTCAGTCCCCTTTCAATAGCGTGTGTGGCCCACCATGTTTTGGATACAGGCAGTGCATCGTCGGTGCATACTGCCTACCAGTCTTTGGATGGATTGCTGCTGGAATCTGTCCCACTCAGTCCTCAATGTCTGAAGCCATCTGACTTAGGACCATCTGCCTGTCCTGCCTTGCAGTGGTGACTCTTGGCCTCCCTGATCAGAGGTCTGTCATCTGCAGAGTTGTGGAGGGTGTCTCTGTCCACCAGGGCCGATATCGTCTGGTGTGAACAGCCACGGCGACGTGCCACCTCACGGTAGCTCAATCCGCCTTGCAGTATGCCCAAGGCACACTGCCGTTGATCCCTTGACAATCGTGCATGTTGATTGAAATGCCCATTTTGCACTGGCCTTTTCAAAGTCAATATCAAGACATCACGTGCAGCTCATTAAAATCATCCCCGTACCCCTTGGCTAATCACTGACAGTCAAAACGGCTGTTCAACAGCTGTGCTATGAAGTGACCATGGAAGGTTCAAGTGACCATCCGTGACATTTTGTCTTGACAGTGAGGACACTATTGTCCACAAATAAGTTCACACATTTACTACACGCAGTGTTATTGTTGATATTTGAGTTTTAAAGTGGTAAGTTTCTTTTGCGTTTCAGTATATATATATCTATCTTATATATATATATGTATGTATCTTCTTCTTCTTCTTCTTTCGGCTGCTCCCATATATATGTTTGTATAATATAATATATATATATATATATATATATATATATATTATATATAGATAGATAGATAAGATATGTTCAATGACCTCATGTTGGCCTTGCTTGTTTTACTTCCTCAACATTGGAACTAACCCCATTCTCGGTCATATCATTTGAGTAATACAGTATTGTACTCATAATATTATGGCCACACCCTATTTGGAATACAGTATCACTGAAATGAAATTATTTATTTCTTCATATACAGAACTGACATACATACCACGCTGAATTATTTAATTAATTTAAAACACTTTCCCATCTCCACTCCACCAAACCAACACACAACATCAAATTATTTATTTATTTATATAACCTTTGCCATCTGAACGAGCACCACACAACAATTTCAATTCATTATTTATATACACTATTGTTGCATCTGTCAGAAATAAGATCAGGTGTACAGGTGTACAAGAAACAGGGCTTTACTCAATATCCTCCATATTCTCTCTCCCCAGCTCCTTTCTCTGCCCCCTTCATGAGCACCCTCTCATGTCCATGATCACGTGAGCATTTACATCGTCAATGTCATCACAGGATACAACTACCATTTCCACTACCAACATACCACAATCATCATCGTATATCTTGCTCTGTGTAGTGTATGAGCATTGGTTCTGTCGAAGCAGTTGATTGACTCAGGTTGCAATCTACTCTTGACGCTGATCCCCACTCTGACACAAGAAGTCAGGGCAGGAATTTGTAATTTTGTATAATGGTACGGCGACAATCTCGCCTACATTTCGCAATTGACACCGTGGGATCATTAACGTTCACGAACTAATGCTGGCAAACGGGACACTCAGAATATCATCCAAGGGATGCTACACACATTGACGATTCACTCTGCCAGTGTAACACCAGGTTGACAGTTTATAGCTGGGTCGAGATTCAAACCCAGGCTAGACAGCTCCACGACCAACACATTAATATATTTATTTAAGTGTAAAATTTCTACATCTCATTTTGAAGGTGTGGTTGAGGACTGTGTCCTCAATGAGCACTTGCATCCTTGTTTTATTTATATGGCCATGTTCAGCCCAATGTTAATAAAAAATAGAGCCAAACAACAATGATAAGTAATAAAAACAATAAAATAAAACGATTATTCAAACCAAGCTGTTAAAAAAACAGAGAAACACACGATAACTTGTTCATTTTTACACTTCGTGTAACCCTTAAAAATGGTCTTTCTTTATTGAGCCCATCAACTTTTCAGACTGCCTTAAATGATTCTGACATTGTAATGTTTATAAAGATTGCAATTGCTTGAATAGTGACATTACGAACATCATTTCGTGCTGAAAATTTAATCGTTCATTACTCATAAGAAAGGGTCGTTTGTTTTTGACAGTCTCTCTCATAACTATGCCATTAATTTGACCTTTGTCAAGATTAGTTTCTTTTGATAGATTTGCAGTCAAGTGAAATATTTCCTGGCTGTGAACAACAATTAATGCAAATCTATGAAGGTTGAGTCATACAAATAACGAAACAAGTATGATGTCTTTATACCTCCCAGATCCCAGAGATCATATACCTGCATAACGCTACTCTCTACCACAATTGGTGCCTCCCATTTGGGTGTGCGGAGGAATCCACGGCCGCTGCTCTCCTGCATTTCCAGAATCAACTTTTCAATGAGACGCCGTACATTGGGACCCGTGTGCATGAAGACGGGCCCAATGCACTCTATGGCTGTCTGCTCCGACCTGCCTACAAATCACAACAATGGAAACTACACCCTGGTCGTTCGCAATTCCCTGGGCATGACCTCGCGCTCAGTGTTTGCGTATTTCATAGGATGCACCGGGTGCGTTCTCCACCTAAACTCATCCTGACTTTTATCGCATTTTTAGCACTGACCTCTTGTCAAATCTTTCTCATATTTATCATTAACTCAGATGTTACATTTTTCAAAACACAGTGTTACTGTCATTTGTAGCCAAAATCACATTCATGAATCCTCATCATGTAGTCTATAGAAATACATGATTACATGTATACTGCCCACAAAATACTTTTCGCTTCTTTGAGTTAATGCAAGATATATTTTTTTTAAACCCTTCTTCTTACCATACGAACATTCGATAGCGCAATGACAAATTTTCCTTTACTGTTGGAATATTTAGAGAGACTGTTAAGGATTTAGAGACTCTTGTATGTGGTGTTGAGGCTCATGGAGAAGCTAGAACACAGAATGGAGAGGATGTAACAGAATGAAGGTTTGGCGATAACGAACAATTGAGTTTAGGGGACAAAATGGAGGAGATGCACACATGGGGTGAATAAGATGGATGCAGCCATAAACTCTCAATCACAGAAGTGGAAGGAAAAACTGGAAAGAGGTGGACTTGGAGAGGGTTAATGGGGTAGAAAAGATCATGATTCTGGATATATAGCACGATATCTCGAAAAGTTGGAGACGGATTCAGACAGGACTTGGTGGACAAGTTGGGTGAGTGACGAGGAAGAATTGATTCGATTTTGGTGAAATCCGAATCCGGATCCGGAGAACTAGAATTCTTATGTGATTCTTCAGCATTGAGAGATGTGGCCAAAAAGGATAGATGGCACGATATTTCAAAAAGTTATGAGTTATGACACAACTATGTGGATGAGTTGGTTCGGTGACAAAACAATCCGATTAGATTTTGGTTCAAGTTCGGATGCAATCCGGGCCCGTCTTTGGGATACAAAATGTAACTGTTCAGCCTGGCGGAGGTTTGCACACTACCGAGTGCCGTTCTTTGGGAAAGCAGAAGTAGCATGTCCAAGGGGATGACTGGGTCTGAATCCGAACTGATGGATTGAGATTAGGTCGTTGGAGAAAGTAGGATTTGATGTCAATTATAATGATTGACATTAGGTCCATGATCTTGCTTATAATGGGAAGTAAGCTAGATAGGCCTGCAATTAAGGAGATCGGTTTTTGCACCCAGTTTATGTAATGCGGTGATGTTGGCTGACATCCACGCAAATGAGATGACCTCTGGCAAATGATAGGGTGAACAAGGCAGAAGGAGGATGTACAATAGCAGCAGAGCAGGTTTTTAGGACACGTGCGTTGATGTTTTAATACTTTCCAAAGTACCTGTCCAGTTGTAGAATCAGATTTGAGGGTTTCAGAAATTTCTCCACCTTCTCAGGTGTAAAAAGTCAGAGTCCAGGAGCAGCGTGTGCGGGTGGGTCAAGAGAACGAGGCGTTGTGACCGCAAGATTTGGAAGCAAAAACAGAATTGAGGCTTTCGGCTTCCATGAGCAGAATCAGCTGGGTAGTGGAGTAGCGGCTGTAACCCAAAATTATATCCAGGTTCCTCCCGATGACTCCATCTTGCTGTTTACTTTCTTCGTGTTCCTTCTGATGACTTCAATGCAGTTCTTGGTTCTTCCGTTTGACTGTGATACCATTCAAAGTGAGGGAAGGGATGGAGGAGGAGTATATTCAAGAGGTAGACTTATCAAGGTACCATCAGGTTTTGAGAAAAGAGACAAGTAGTTAGTACAAAGGATGTTCATAAACAGTTGAGGTTTGAAGGAGCGAAGCTCCAGCACCAGCGCAGGATCAGGACGGTGCTGCAGGTATATTGAATAGTTTGATTAAAGTCACCAATATTATTATGCATTCGATTAATTCACCCTCATAAATAGTTTAATTAAGACCATTAATTATGGAGTGAATTTAAAGGCCACAGAGTTTTAATTGAGGTTAGATATTATGGAGAAGGAGCACAACATTTATTTAAAAGGTTTCGTATTTTCATTTCAAGTCATTCTTCACTATTTACTAGAACTAGTGCTACCCACTCCCTCTGGGAGTGAACAATGGTGTCGATATCCCCTTTTGCGAAGGCTTAGTTGTTAAACCACTCGCACTATGCATGCATTTACAGGTGAAAATTGCTCGTAGTCTCCCCGCCGTCGTTGGATGGGGGTAGGGTGTTGTGTAGGTATTTCATGCCACAACCTGAATCTGGGGATGCTGAATACATATGCAAATGTATTTTTCGATCGGCAAGTGGTTTTTGATTCAAAAGGTTCAGACATTCACAGATAAATAAATAAATAAATAAATAAAACCTACATCCAGAGAATTGCTGAATTTTGTATTTTTGAAAAGATGACAAGTTGGGTTGAGTTGATTTGATATAACTAACTTTTCAGAAAAAGCTTTTGATACGTTTCTACATGGAAGTTTACAGGAAAGTAATTATAGAATATAGATTATCCGTCGTTGATGTGCTCACTGTTTATAATGCTCCAAATTTTGTCTATTTAACAGCCTTGCCATGCATCAGTTTTTGTATCGTCGTTTTTGTTTCCTTTTTTAGTTTGTCTGCGCTGCATCTTTCTCACTTTTATAAGTTTCTCATTTTTTCCTATGTCTTTCCATTTTTCCTCATTTATTAGCGACTATGTCTATCCTTTCTTGATGAGACGAGATTGAGCAACAAATATGATACTTTAAGGGGCATTTTTGATAGTAAAAGTTGGTTAAGATATGTTTCTGGCATAAATCTGGGGGTAATAAATCCACAAGAATGAGGACACCAAGCTTCGATTTTTTAGTCCTTGACCTATTCAAATTGAAAAATGAAATTGGCCCCTCATGCTACCAGTCTTTGCAGGCCCCAGGCCGAAATTTTGATGTGTTGTCATTTTCTGTATTAGTTACACAATGATTTCATGGATTAGTCTGTTTATCTATATGTGCCATAAATTTGTATGATGTTTAAAAGATTCCATCTTGCTGCACAGAGTTACAAGCAAATTCTGTCTGGGGTCCTAAAAGACCCCACTAGTTTTGTTTCATTTTTTGGCATATGTGCTTACTTTCGCATGATATTTGTACTGAGTAAGATCACCAAGCAGTCTACTGATTTGAGGGACATCGCAGGAAATAATAACAGAAATACCCCACCCCTCCTTGATCCCCCCTCCTTGCTCCCCCTCCCTCTTCTCTCCTATCTCTCCCACCCCTCTCTGCCTCTTCCCCCCTCTTTTTCTCCCTCTCCTCTTTAGTATCCCCATCAGCGAAGCAATGGGTGGTATTTTCCAGTGTGTGTATATATATATACTGAAACGCTAAAGAAACTTACCACTTGTTTGAAATGTAATAAAATTGTAACTGTTAAAAATAAAACAAACCAACAATTGCTAATTTAAACATTGGAATTTTATTGATGACATGTCAAGTTTTTGACCAAGATACACCATCTCATAAGTTTGTTCTGCAGTACAGAACATCACAGGGTGCAATGTCAGTCCCCTTTCAATAGCGTGTGTGGCCACCATTGTTTTGGATACAGGCAGTGCATCGTCGGTGCATACTGCCTACCAGTCTTTGGATGGATTGCTGCTGGAATCTGTCCCACTCAGTCCTCAATGTCTGAAGCCATCTGACTTAGGACCATCTGCCTGTCCTGCCTTGCAGTGGTGACTCTTGGCCTCCCTGATCGAGGTCTGTCATCTGCAGAGTTGTGGAGGGTGTCTCTGTCCACCAGGGCCGATATCGTCTGGTGTGAACAGCCACGGCGACGTGCCACCTCACGGTAGCTCAATCCGCCTTGCAGTATGCCCAAGGCACACTGCCGTTGATCCCTTGACAATCGTGGCATTGTGATTGAAATGCCCATTTTGCACTGGCCTTTTCAAAGTCAATATCAAGACATCCAGTGCAGCTCATTAAATCATCCCGTACCCCTTGGCTAATCACTGACAGTCAAAACGGCTGTTCAACACTGTGCTATGAAGTGACCATGGAAGGTTCAAGTGACCATCCGTGACCATTTTGTCTGACAGTGAGGACACTATTGTCCACAAATAAGTTCACACATTTACTACACGCAGTGTTATTGTTGATATTTGAAGGTTTAAAAGGTGGTAAGTTTCTTTTGCGTTTCAGTATATATATATCTATCTTATATATATATATGTATGTATTTTCTTCTTCTTCTTCTTTCGGCTGCTCCCATATATATGTTGTATATATATATATATATATATATATATATATATATATATATATAGATAGATAGATAGATATGTTCAATGACCTCATGTTGGCCTTGCTTGTTTTACTTCCTCAACATTGGAACTAACCCCATTCTCGGTCATATCATTTGAGTAATACAGTATTGTACTCATAATATTATGGCCACACCCTATTTGGAATACAGTATCACTGAAATGAAATTATTTATTTCTTCATATACAGAACTGACATACATACCACGCTGAATTATTTAATTAATTTAAAACACTTTCCCATCTCCACTCCACCAAACCAACACACAACATCAAATTATTTATTTATTTATATAACCTTTGTCATCTGAACGAGCACCACACAACAATTTCAATTCATTATTTATATACACTATTGTTGCATCTGTCAGAAATAAGATCAGGTGTACAGGTGTACAAGAAACAGGCTTTACTCAATATCCTCCATATTCTCTCTCCCCAGCTCCTTTCTCTGCCCCCTTCATGAGCACCCTCTCATGTCCATGATCACGTGAGCATTTACATCGTCAATGTCATCACAGGATACAACTACCATTTCCACTACCAACATACCACAATCATCATCGTATATCATGCTCTGTGTAGTGTATGGAGCATTGGTTCTGTCGAAGCAGTTGATTGACTCAGGTTGCAATCTACTCTGACGCTGATCCCCACTCTGACACAAGAAGTCAGGGCAGGAATTTGTAATTTGTTAATGGTACCGGCGACATCTCGCCTACATTTCGCAATTGACACCGTGGGATCATTAACGTTCACGAACTAATGCTGGCAAACGGGACACTCAGAATATCCATCCAAGGGATGCTACACACATTGACGATTCACTCTGCCAGTGTAACACCAGGTTGACAGTTTATAGCTGGGTCGAGATTCAAACCCAGGCTAGACAGCTCCACGACCAACACGTTAATTTATTTATTTAAGTGTAAAATTTCTACATCTCATTTTGAAGGTGTGGTTGAGGACTGTGTCCTCAATGAGCACTTGCATCCTTGTTTTATTTATATGGCCATGGTTCAGCCCAATGTTAATAAAAATTAGAGCCAAACAACAATGATAAGTAATAAAACGAATAAAATAAAACGATTATTCAAACAGAGAAACACACGATAACTTGTTCATTTTTACACTTCGTGTAACCCTTAAAAGTGGTCTTTCTTTATTGAGCCCATCAACTTTTCAGACTGCCTTAAATGATCTTGACATTGTAATGTTATAAAGATTTGCAATTGCTTGAATAGTGACATTACAAACATCATTTCGTGCTGAAAATTTAATCGTTCATTACTCATAAGAAAGGGTCGTTTGTTTTGACAGTCTCTCTCATAACTATGCCATTAATTTGACCTGTTGTCAAGATTAGTTTCTTTGATAGTTTTGCAGTCAAGTGAAATACTTTCCTTGGCTGTGAACAAACAATTAATGCAAATCTATGAAGGTTGAGTCATACAAATAACGAACAAGTATGATGTCTTTATACCTCCCAGATCCCCCAGAGATCATATACCTGCATAACGCTACTCTCTACCACAATTGGTGCCTCCCATTTGGTGTGCGAGGGAATCCACGGCCGATGCTCTCCTGGCATTTCCAGAATCAACTTTTCAATGAGACGCCGTACATTGGGACCCGTGTGCATGAAGATGGGCCCAATGCACTCTATGGCTGTCTGCTCTTCGACCTGCCTACAAATCACAACAATGGAAACTACACCCTGGTCGTTCGCAATTCCCTGGGCATGACCTCGCGCTCAGTGTTTGCGTATTTCATGGATGCACCGGGTGCGTTCTCCACCTAAACTCATCCTTGACTTTTATCGCATTTTTAGCACTGACCTCTTGTCAAAATCTTTCTCATATTTTATCATTAACTCAGATGTTACATTTTTCAAAACACAGTGTTACTGTCATTTGTAGCCAAAATCACATTCATGAATCCTCATCATGTAGTCTATAGAAATACATGATTACATGTATACTACCACAAAATACTTTTCGCTTCTTTGAGTTGATGCAAGATATATTTTTTTAAACCCTTCTTCTTACCATACGAACATTCGATAGCGCAATGACAAATTTTCCTTTACTGTTGGAATATTTAGAGAGACTGTTAAGGATTTAGAGACTCTTGTATGTGGTGTTGAGGCTCATGGAGAAGCTAGAACACAGAATGGAAGAGGATGTAACAGAATGAAGGTTGGCGACATACGAACAATTGAGTTTAGGGACAAAATGGAGGGAGATGCACACATGTGGTGAATAAGATGGATGCAGCCATAAACTCTCAATCACAGAAGTGGAAGGAAAAACTGGAAAGAGGTGGACTTGGAGAGGGTTAATGGGGTAGAAAAGATCATGATTCTGGATATATAGCACGATATCTCGAAAAGTTGGAGACGGATTCAGACAGGACTTGGTGGACAAGTTGGGTGAGTGACGAGGAAGAATTGATTCCATTTTGGTGAAGATCCGAATCCGGATCCGGAGACTAGAATTCTTATGTGATTCTTCACCATTGAGAGATGTGGCCAAAAAGGATAGATGGCACGATATTTCAAAAAGTTATGAGTTATGACACAACTAGGTGGATGAGTTGGTTCGGTGACAATAACAATCCGATTAGATTTTGGTTCAAGTTCGGATGCAGATCCGGCCCGTCTTTGGGATACAAAATGTAAACTGTTCAGCCTGGCGGAGGTTTGCACTCTACCGAGTGCCGTTCTTATTGGGAAAGCAGAAGTAGCATGTCCAAGGGGATGACTGGGTCTGAATCCGAACTGATGGATTGAGATTAGGTCGTTGGAGAAAAGGTAGGATTTGATGTCAATTATAATGATTGACATTAGGTCCATAATCTTGCTGATAATGGGAAGTAAGCTAGATAGGCCTGCAATTAAGGAGATCGGTTTTTGCACCCAGTTTATGTAATGCGGTGATGTTGGCTGACATCCACGCAAATGGAAGATGACCTCTGGCAAATGATAGGGTGAACAAGGCAGAAGGAGGATGTACAATAGCAGCAGAGCAGGTTTTTAGGACATGTGCGTTGATGTTTTTAATACTTTCCAAAGTACCTGGTCCAGTTGTAGAATCAGATTTGAGGGTTGTCAGAAATTTCTCCACCTTCTCAGGTGAAAAAGTCAGAGTCCAGGAGCAGCGTGCGTTGGGTGGGTCAAGAGAACGAGGCGTTGTGGACACAAGATTTGGAAGCAAACACAGAATTGAGGCTTTCGGCCTTCCCATGAGCAGAATCAGCTGGGTAGTGGAGTAGCGGCTGTAACCCAAATTATATCCAGGTTCCTCCCGATGACTCCATCTTTGCTGTTTACTTCTTCGTGTTCCTTCTGATGACTTCAATGCAGTTCTTGGTCTTCCGTTTGACTGTGATACCATTCAAAGTGAGGGAAGGGATGGAGGAGGAGTATATTCAAGAGGTAGACTTATCAAGGTACCATCAGGTTTTTGAGAAAAGAGACAAGTAGTTAGTACAAAGGATGTTCATAAACAGTTGAGGTTTGAGAGGAGCGAAGCTCCAGCACCAGCGCAGGATCAGGACGGTGCTGGCAGGTATATTGAATAGTTTGATTAAAGTCACCAATATTATTATGCATTCGATTAATTCACCCTCATAAATAGTTTAATTAAGACCATTAATTATGGAGTGAATTAAAGGCCACAGAGTTTAAACTAATAATTGAGGTTAGATATTATGGAGAAGGAGTACAACATTTTATTTAAAAGGTTTCGTATTTTCATTTCAAGTCATTCTTCACTAATTTACTAGAGCTAGTGCTACCCACTGCCTCTGGGAGTGAACAATGGTGTCGATATCCCCTTTTTGGCAAGGCTTAGTTGTTAAACCACTCGCACTATGCCATGCATTTACAGGTGAAAATTGCTCGTAGTCTCCCCGTCGTCGTTGGATGGGGGTAGGGTGTTGTGTAGGTATTTCATGCCCACAACCTGAATCTGGGGATGCTGAATACATATGCAAATGTATTTTTTCGATCGGCCAAGTGGTTTTTGATTCAAAAGGTTCAGACATTCACAGATAAATAAATAAAACCTACATCCAGAGAATTGCTGAATTTTGGTATTTTTGAAGAGATGACAAGTTGGGTTGAGTTGATTTGATATAACTAACTTTTCAGAAAGCTTTTGATACGTTTCTACATGGAAGTTTACAAGCGAAAGTAATTATAGAAATATACGGATTATGCCTGTCTGTCCTGCATCTGTCGTGCCTCACTGTTTTATAGATTGTCTCCAAATTTGTGTCCATATTTAACAGCCTTGCAATTATCCTTCTTGATGAGACGAGATTGCAACAAATGATACTTTAAGGGGCATTTTTGAGTAAAAGTTGGTAAGATATGTTTCTGGCATAATCTGGGGGTAATAAATCCAAAGAATGAGGACACCAAGCTCGATTTTTAGTCCTTGACCTTCAAAATTGAAAAATGAAATTGGCCCCTCATGCTACCAGTCTTTGCAGGCCCCAGGCCGAAATTTTGATGTGTTGTCATTTCTGTATTAGTTACACAATGTATTTCATGGATTAGTCTGTTTATCTATATGTGCCATAAATTTGTATGATGTTTAAAGATTCCATCTTGCTGCACAGAGTTACAAGCAAATTCTGTCTGGGGTCCTAAAAGACCCCACTAGTTTTGGTTCATTGTTTTGCATATGTGCTTACTTTGCATGATATTTGTACTGAGTAAGTCCACCAAGCCAGTCTACTGAATGAGGACATCAGCAGGAATGTCGTTGCTGATTTTAGTTCCCCTTTGTTTTCCACTTTTCACTTTAATATGCATTTGCTTCAGCATACTTGTGGGGAGTCTTTGCTGACATTACACCAAATGTGTTTTCCACTTGTTCTTTACAAGCAAAGGTAACCAGCATTGCCTGACAATGCTGGGTCTCTCCCCACCCCTTCCCTTGCCCTCTTCACTCCAACCACTTCCCCTGCCTCCTCCCAGCCTGCCCTCCCTCCGGACTCCCACCCCACCCCTTTTCCTCTTTCCTCCCACCCCATCCCTTCTCCTCCCTCTGGATTCCACCCCACCCTTCCCTCCCTCACGACTCCTACCCCACCCCTCCCTCCCTCCAGACTCGCACAAATATAATTATTTTACACAACGTCATGGAATAGAAGTATTTAATTAAAGTCAATGACGTCATACGCAGTGACATTTTAGAAAATTACTTCACACACAATTTTGTTTGGGATCACACACATTAGGCGATGTACCTCACATGGAGGCAATCGTGGCCGTGTTATAAGCTGCAACAGAACTGAAATAGGGGTTGAAATAGCAGAATAAAAGTATTCAGTTGAAGTCAATGGTGTTATATGTGGCCACGCCTTTTATAAAGTTATTTTACTTTCTTAGCCCATGAATTATCACTGTACTGTAGCACGGGACTGCGCACGCACGCATGAACGCACACACACACACCACACACACACACACACACACACACACACAACCACACTTATTATTCTTTTTTTTGCCCATGAATTAACACTGAAGTGGCACACACTCACAATTGTACAGGTGACTGAACTGCATATGTAATACTTTGTCGTTCACTTAACTTTACCACGTCGCTCACTCAGCACTGCTGCGTCATAAAAGACGTGTGTAAACACCGTGGTGGCGCACCGCAGTTCTCTCTGAAAATACCACTTGTCCCTAGCAAATTCTACCCATCACTTCGCTGAATATGGAGAAGGGGGATCTCCTCCTTCTTTTTATGTTTTATGGCGTTTTCAGATCCACGATACCCTATATACGCCGCCACACGCCCAGACATAACGGCAGTGAATGAAGGAGCGTTTAAGTAAATCCATAATACTACATTGATTTCCCGCTCTCTTTAAAATATCTCAGAACCGCCTTGCAGATTCAGGAATACTTCTGGTTCAAACGGCCAAAAATGTTTGGCCGATCAGACGCGCCAATCCCCACCTCTTTCATACTTTGAAATAGACTCATTACAGTCGGTCATATGGAGGGAATTTGAAAAACACATGGTTCAAATATTTGGCTTTCCTACAAGTATCGCAGGTCCCAATTGAGTAACACTATTCCATGGAGGTATGTATTAAAGACGACATTGCAGAAGGAGGGATAATGGCCTTGTTTACATAAATACACTTAGTTATGAGAATCGCTAATTTCTTAAAATTTGCAGATTTCACTCCCGATTTCGACACTTACTTAGTCCAGGAGATGTGATCCTCAAATCTGAAGACATATTTCGATTATATCCTTTATTTAGTCCGTGAGAGGTCATTGTGGTTACAAGGCAAGGCATTTTTGAGCAGGCCGAACAAAATGGCAGCTTAAGAACCCTTGCGATGTGACAGAGGCCTGACCAAGATGGCACGCCGCCATTTTGGTTCGGCTTTTTTTTTTTGTGATGAGCACCCCCAAAATTATTTCCAAAAGGGGTGTTTAAATTCACTCAAACACCCAGTTTTCATTCATGCACTCCCTTGGAGCTTTCTTGGTATGCATGCAAACTTTCGGGCCACTAGGTTTCATGGTTTTGGAGTTGTGGAGGAGACACACATACATTGACACACACTGGCATTGATTGTTATGGATTACCTCCTTTTGGCATTTCCTCTTTCCTGCATCACACTCTTTGGATATATAAATATGAATCGACTGCCCAAGACATCATTACTTTGTTTTGTTTTTGTGGAGGCAAGATTATCCTTTTTATCCTTATGATTTTACATTATTTAGCACTGTGATGGAAGTCTTTCTTGAGGGAAATGGAGAAGAGAACGCCAACTTCTCTTTCTGATGAGGACAAATGGAAATGGTATCAATACTGCTCATGTTCACAATTGGGCTGGGCGATATTGATATTTTTGCTGGTTGATTATAATCGTCCCTCCAAATATCGACAATTTAGCGATATATCGACATTGTGCAATCGCTGATGCTTTTACAGCATGACAACCTGGGGGCGATAGCTGGCGTTTGGGGACATGGGGGAACACACTATCGATACTTATATAACTCTAATGACGATGCAATGCACAAATGGCTCAAAGATATATCAGTTTATCGCCATGTAATCTGTCCTGAAATTAATGTAAACTCTTTTGTGTGGCCTCATTGAAAGCATTGTTTGTCTCATTGTCACGCAAATACAACATCTTATGAATGGGTATTTTGGAACATTAATTGGAATTTCCCAGAGTGGTGAAGAAGCCGCTGTGGCCCGACGTCGGACTTCATCTATATCGTATATTAAAGTCACTGGATTTCTCCATCCATCTATCCCTCTGTCCGTCACGTTCTTTTCGCTGGGACGTCATTATGATTTTATGTCTGGGACGTCATTATGGCATTGCGTCTAGCACTAGGCTAGGTCTCGTCAGCACTCAACCCATCCTGTGCTCTTCTATTTCTTCAAAGTTTGTTCTTTCTTTACGATGGGTGCATGTGGGGATGAAAATGCGCATTGACCGCGATGGTGGGGGGAATGAGGGGGATGATTGTTGTGTTTGACTTTGGTGTTCGTCACTCTGAGGGCAGCGATTTTTGTATGCGCGTTTTGCCATCTTTATAAAAGCTTTCCTGTATGCGGTCTGAGCTGGAGTTCAGATGTAGTGATTTTACCGGTGCAAATAGTCCCCCTCCACCTCAGGCACAGGCTCAGGATCCACAACGGAAGACCATGATGATGAGGCAGGAAAACTGGCAACTGAGATGGGACGAAGTTTTCTCACAATTGGCGTGAAAGGCAAGAGAGAATGGTGTTGCGTATATCTTGTTTTTTTTTTAACTGAGACTATCGTGCAATGAATAAACGAGTCCTTCATGTTGATATTCTTACTAAATCAATGCAAATACCTCTCAAAATCTTCAGTTTACAATACCACGCACCACTTTTTCCATTATAGAATGTGCCGCTATATCGGTAGTTTGAAAAAAGGTAGTGTCATGTTCACGATATTTTTTCAATATCGTATCGAGCCGATGATATCGAGATATCGCCGAGCCATAGTTCACATGAGCCGAGCGTGATGGGATTTGGGACATGCACCTACACTCCTTTACTTGCATGTTGCCATTCCTTCTAAGATATGACCATTACAATGATGGTAGATGGGTTCCTGTATACTTGGCAGAGATGAATATGTTACCAGCAGAACTATTGGCAGACTTCTAGCAAGCAGGGGAACTTTGTCATTAAACGATATTCCCATCAAGTCAACCAAGTTGAGTGGATCAATGGAACAGCAAAGAAAGCAGGAGACACAGTTGGCATCACAAATACAACCTCTGCTCTAAATCATTGAGCTCTCTCCTAAAATCTGAGGTCCCACATTGCAGCAGATACCCATGAGATGCATCTTATACACCCCAGTGACATAACCATTCACAATTCGGCAATGCCAGGTAGATAGTAGCGAGACAACACAGATGAGCAATTATTCGTCTCAACACTGAAGTGTTTCCAAGTATTCGCATCTGATGGGCATCCAACTGTGCTGCAAAACATTGCCAGAAAATATCTTGCAAGTGAGAAAAATTAGTCTCTGCTAAATTCCAGAAAGCATGACCAACAACAAATGGATACAACTAATGCTTGTACCACTTGCTCTTGCGCAGATGAATGACAGCCTGAGAACAGGGAACAAAGCCATGGTAGCTGATATACTGATTTCTGACATCGAATGCCCTGAAATGTTTGATCTTCGTGGTAAATCTGCATATCTCGTGAAATGTGGAGAAGCAAGAGTTGTCTCCATTGGCAAACCAAGTGGTTCAAAGACATTTGGTGCTTTAGCAGATGTTTTCATAACGTCTTTCTTACAGTTGGGCTTGTCATTCGGGTGCATGGATGTTTTATTGACTGGTATGTGTATGTGTGTATGTATGTGTGTGTGTGTGTGTGTGTATCTATCAAAGCAGACAAGCGGCAAAGGTGAATAGCGCTCCCATGACCAATACAACATGTGATTGAAGGAAGAGATGTTCATGTCCAAATTCCTGGTTAAACTTTGTTGCCTTATCTGAAAACAAGGCAGACCTTGCCTGATTCCTGTCAGAAGAAAGACTGGCAAATGCACCAAGTGACAAAGAAATTGTCATCGCCAGTGGATTTGCAGATGAACAGGAAGTCAAGTCATTTATTGCAGCCACGAACATCATCACATTTCGGGCAACACATGAGGAAGTTGATACACGACTCGTTCTACATGCCCAACAGCTGGCTCGGTTATATCAGCACGGGTTGCAGATGTTCTTCTTCCACTGGTATCGCATTTCAGCCATGTGAATTGTGAGCACCTCGAGATGATGACTAGAACTGCCAATGAGAGAAAATATATACCCGCTGATGCTGTCTATCATTAGCTCCCACCCAGGGCTACCAGTGCACTTCTGCCATTCCATGCTCTTACCGGGTGTGATACAACATCGTACATCTGTGCTCACAACAAGCGGCTAGCTTGGAAAACATTTCTCCATCACTATGATCTACTAGGTGATTTGGGAAAAGGAAACCTGATGCCTCGGAAGCTTAAGTCGGTCGAGAAGTTTGTGTGCGTAATGTATGCATACAAACTTTTCGACTGACTCGACCGTGAATGGCAATACCAATGTTGATTCAGTCGACACCCTGCTATCATGTTTCAGCAAACACCTGTCGACACCCTGACTATCATGTTTACAAAATCCAGCCATCTAGAAAAGTTACCCCAACCATTGATTCCCTTTACCTGCACATACAGCGTGTGCATTACCAATCCATGGTATGGAAGGATGCTCGCCTTCCAGTGCCACACCTTCCAGATGGTAGCGGATTGTGGTGGACACGGGATGACTCAGGTCTTTGACCGATTCTGATGACTCTTGCCTCCATACCAGATGATTGTCGCGAAATAGTGTCTGGCTCTTGTCGTTCAAGATACCATACCCTTCGCTGTAAACGCCGAAAGACAAAGCTGCCAAGTACTTCTGCCTGTTAATGTAGGCAGCAGGCTGATGACTGCTTCAACACGATGAATAAATATGTTCTTCGTCACTTGGTGCATTTGCCAATAAAGAATAAATGCATTATTTTTCATAACTTGACCGACAGTACTTAACCCCAAACTTCACCTTTGCAAGCTCATATATTGGATTAGCAACCCTGAATTAGGCTAAAAACATGTTGGCTCCCTTTCTCTGTGAAAGGGGTCTTCAAATGTGCTGTTTCAGGTACAGTATTGTTTTTACGGCCATTTTGTTTTTCTGATCGGATCTACTTAAACCTCCAAATTTGGCTAAGTTTGCCACATTTCCTGATTCAGCACATTAAAATTCGCTGAGAAAGGGGGTCTACCGACGTTTAATCAAAAATGCCACTCGGGCTCTTAAAAAGAGTCTTTTTGGGGGATTTCGTCCTGACTATTACGACATCTAAATTACTTATAACTCCTCCGTTTAGTCCATTTCACCCAGTCAAAAGTTGTTTCTCAAAACCTTTGGCACGCTTTATGATGTCACGGCATTCTGATGGGGAGCGCTTCTGATGCCATTCCTTCACGTGTTTGCTGATGCTGTTGTTTTTGTTATTCTGTGGCTCCCATGTCCTATTAAATCCCATCACCTGTCCTTGATGGAGTATAACAGCTTGGTGGGTGGCAGTCCCAGTACCATTCCTCAATGGGATTGTTGTCATTGTTTTGTCGTTCTATGGCCCACCCATCCTATCAAATCCCATCACCCATCTTTGATGGGTATATTCGTGAGAGTTGAACAGATGCATAATTGCCTTTTTCAATATGAAACAAATACTCAAGCTATGTCAGGATTTATATTAGGAAACAGTGGACTTATTTAGGGGTCAGTTCTGGATCCAATGCTGTTTGTAATTTATATATATATATAATTTAAAGAAGAGGGGGGGGGGGGTGTTAAGTTATCTTGATTTGCAGATGACCCAAAGCTCCAGCATAAGGCAAATCAAATCAAAGGAAGAACATCTAATCTGTGGATGTTGGATGTCTTTTTGGGAATGTTGAATGAGATGGAATTTAACATAACTAAGTGTAAAATTAGAGGATTAAGGAGAAACAATGGCTGGAGAGACTATCTTTTGAATAGAGAATCTTTGCGTAAATGATAACAGCTAAAATATTAAGGAATAATTGTCGATAGGTTTGAACAATCAGCATCGTCTCCCATCCATCAATTGGGGCCATACTCTGTGCAGAGCGTTGCTGCTGCCTCAGAAGTCTCCGACCACATCATAAGTTACACAATTAAAATCTTCGAAACCATTAAAAGGGTCATGATATTTAAATCAAAGAAGTTTGTACTTGTTTCATATGTGATGAGGATTTGTGGATGCCACAGCAACGACAATCATTGTAGAAAGTGCACGACTTCGTGTCGTAGCTATACCCGCAGGACTGTCATTCCACAACCGATGCTTGTACATCACAAAATGGACCTATGGTTTACAATGTAATTTCAAATACACCATGGTACTGCCATTGTACAGACAACTGATGAGGATGTATAGCAAATATGGTGATCAGTCAGGGATGATATTTATAATAAGAAAAAGGTGCTGCTCACCAAACACATGCACACACACATGCACACACACACACACACACACACACACACACACACACACACACTCACGTGCAGCGTTGAGGCTGCCGGTTGCATCATTGGTTAGGGATGCAGCTATGCCGCTGATGCAGTGCCCCTATTACCAGTCCACGGGTGTTCATTTCGCCAACCTCAGAAGGGTGACAGGCTGAGTCAATCCCACCTGGGGTTAATTCAGCGGCCAACAGAGCTCAAACTCAGGACCTTAGGATCCAAAGCCAGCCACCCCAACTGCTAAGCCAATGTCAGGCTGCTTCTAACCAAAAAAGTAACGAGATCTCTGTTAATTTAAGTAATAAACAAGCAAGAGCAGACCCGGTCTCAGGCAACGCTTCACCTGCTTCCCAGCGATCTTCCTCAGACCAATAGACCCCATGTCTCAGCACGTGTCTGCTTTTATTCCTGAGGCTACCATTCATTTTGGGTCACGTGCCGGTATGCGAAGTCAATTGAGGATTGTTTTTATTTTGCCAAACTTTAAGGAATAAATGTAGAAATGCATTATCAATGGGCTCCTCTGCTCTTTTTATTTACTTGTGATCTGGTATTGTTTGTGTGGGGGTGAGTGGGTGTGTGTGCTTGTTGTTGTTTTTGTGTTTCCAGGACACAAACATGGCTGGGTTCATGTCCGGGTTGGACATGATGACGTGTGGGTTGCGTGATCGGTGGAGTCTCTGTTATGTATTGTGCATGCATGGGTGTGGTTTTGGGGACCGAGGGCTGTTTTTTGCTCTCCTTGTCCAGTTGCTTTTTCTCCATCCAGTTTTTGCCATTTGTATCAGAGGTGTGTATTGTCTGAGTATGTCCACAGTCTGCCCAGTTAGACCACCTTCTCGGCTCTTGATGTGCCATGCCTCCATTATCAATCTCTGTCGCTTGTTAGACAAACGGGGGAGCCTGTGCCCTAGACATGACGCCCAACAGAGGCAGGTGGATAGCAGCCAAAATAAATATATCGCAGTTGAAATAAGCATGTAAAATAAATAAATATCAGCTTTACAATGAAGTTGTGGTGTAAAGTCGTCCCCAGAATTGGTGGGGTAATGATTAGAGCCTCCACACCGAGTCTGGGAGTTCGGCGGTTCATACCATGGCCGAGTCATACCAACGACTTTAAAAATGGTGGGTGCTGCTTCCTTGCTTGACATTCAGCATTTCATAGGATAGAGCACAGACAATCCCCATAGGTTGGCATCCATGGGGAGGAGGAAATTCCTCAGGAAATGTCCGGCTGAGTGTGGTGAGAAAGGCGGCACCATTGTTGTGATGTTGCTGGTATGCAGACTGCCCTGGGAAAGTAATGCCACTTCCTCAAAGCTCAGTGGCTGTGTTTGTCTCATCTATGTTCCGTGTTGTGTCTCGTGTATTCGTCCGTATGGCCATGTGTGTGTGGCAGCTCCACGACGAGCCTTAGATCCTGTAAAAGTTTCCTGCGTTGAAGCAGATAAAATGTGGCCCCTCTCTTCTGTAATGTGTCTAAAGCCTCCACCATTTCTCCCCCATTAATTTCTTCAATTGTGTCCCTTTGTAATTTTTGATGTTTCCTTTGTAAATCCTTCTGCAGCTCCATAAACATTAGAATTACGAATTAGCTTTAGAACCTGTTAGAATTACCATTTGGAACCCTTAAGAATTACCCTTTAGAACCCATTAGAATTACCCTTTGGAACCCTTTAGAATTAACCATTTGGAACCCTTTAGAATGACCCTTTAGAACCTGCTAGAATTACCATTTGCAACCCTTTAGAATTACCCTTTAGAACCTGTTAGAATTACCATTTGGAACCCTTTAGAATTAACCCATTAGAATTACCATTTGGAACCCTTTAGAATTACCCCTTTAGAATTACCCCTTTATACCTTTAGAATACCATTTGGAACCCTTTAGATACCATTTGGAACCCTTTAGAATTACCCATTAGAACCTGTTAGAATTACCATTTGGAACCCTTTAGAATTACACTTTATAACCTGTTAGAATTACCATTTGGAACCCTTTAGAATTACCCTTTAGAACCTGTTAGAATTACCATTTGGAACCCTTTCGAATTACCCTTTAGAATTACCATTTGGAACCCTTTAGAATTACACTTTATAACTCTTTAGAATTAAACATGGTGGGTTGGAAAGATTCTTCTTCATTTTTCACGGATGGATTGAAGGAAGGACCATATCAACATATAGAAGCGGCTTCACTGCTTAAGAAATTGCTAATGGTCAAAATTAAGTGCCACGATAATTGAACAGGAATACATACAGAGGAGACGCGCCCGTGAATGGTTGAAACCGTGAAAGCTAAAGCCGCAATATTTAAGACTTTAATGTAATGTTTTCAGGGATTGTTTTTTGAAGATCTCCATAATGTTCTTCTTTATCATTCCCGTTGCTCCAATGATCACTGCTACAATTCCAGTGCTCTTCAGTTTCGAAGACTTTTTCACTTCATTTTTGTGATCCTGGTATTTGGTCATTTTCTTGATTTCTGCATTGTTTCGGCCAAAATTGCCGGGTTCTGACATCTCAATTAGCAATGCCATCTTGACGTTTTTGTACCTAAGTACTATATCTGGTTGCAATGCTTTTTTTTTTAATGTTCACACTCGATGGGATCATCAGGTCATACATGAGTGTGACTTTCTTGTTTTCAATGATCGCTTTTGCTTCATGTTTCCACGAGTTTTCTGGAACTGGGATATTGAAATTTTTACATCCCGATAGGAGGTGGCTCGTGCTTTCTGTTTCTACCTTTCAACCTTGCTCGGTTTTCTTAAAGCCATTCGTGTCATGTCCTTGATCTTGGGTATTTTTATCGACTCGTTCTCCATCCCAGTTGAACTGACCTCTTCTTCGCCATTCCAATGAGCCTTCTTTGTCTATGCCCAGTCTGTCTCACTCTTTTTTTGTTTCTATCTTCCGACTCTTTTGTCGTTCTCCCAGTTGTCGGTGTATATCTGTTGATATTTCGTTATATATTTTCTATTTTATCTGTTTTGCAATCATTGAGGCTGTATTCGTTGCTGTTTCGGTTTCATGCGTGGCATCTTCTGTTTGCACCTGTCTTTGGAAAAATTTTGCTTGGTGGGTTGGGATACCTTTTCTGGTTTGCTTTCTTCGTGTTTGCATACGAATTGGGTTCTGTAGTTTGTTGAACTTTTCACCTACTCAGCCAGTCCGACAGATGTCATTCTATGCACTTGGTTGAGTTCCATCAGGCCGCAACCTCCTTCTCGTCTCGGCAGGTACATTCTCAAGGATGCAACTGATTTTTGTAGAACATTGTGTGTGTGGTGTGTGTGGTGTGTGTGTGTGTGTTGTGTGTGTGTGTTAACTCCACTACCCTTTTCCCATTTGTTATGTTATGTATCATCATGCCTATGTGGATTACGATTGTGAAACAGTATTATACACATAGTCATGACGGTGCATGACAATGTTCTGAATTGTGGAAGAATTTATTTTCATGGTGTGATGCTTGTCGGCATGATGGCACAGAGTGGATGGAGATCAGGCTCAATTGCCTTTTACTGTGTCTGTTTTTCCTTGTATTTCCTTCTACATATAGTTATTACTGCAGCTTTTTTTGTGGGGTTTACTGAACAAGAGAAATCTAATAATATGCATGAATAATAAGATTTTTCCACTTTTCTCTCTGAGCAGCTGTTTTCCTTTTATGCTGTGATTACCAAAATACAATTGCTTACATCCATGTTTTTTTCTTTTTGGAATCTTAATATGCTTTCCTAAAATGTTGGATTGATTTTATTACAATTTCATCAAAATATGCACTCGTAGCTTCTCTTGAGCAGTTTTACACATTTTATGAGATATGCAAAACTGAATACGATATGCGAAATGTCTCAGACTGTAACCCCAAAAACTCTCCAGTGTCCAGCAAGTTCCAGGCAAAGAGATTTGACTTCTGGGTATGACAGTTTGGCCAGGAACCTCAAACAATTTTGCAAATTAATATTCCTGCCTATGAACAATGATGTTTCCACCCTTTCTGCAGATGGTTGATTATCTGTACCATTTAAGATAAGACGGGATAAGTGGCGCAAATCCTGCCAAGATATATTCGGCAATCAAAAATTACAGAACCGAGAAATGAACAACAGATGGAGCTGAAGAACCTGTGAAGTTTAATCGGCGTAGTCTCCAAGGAAGATTCTCCGGTTTTTTTTTTCTTTGAAAGAAGTCCCGGCAAACTTCACAGGGTTTGTGGATTTAACCTGCAAGCAAATTTGAGAAAAAGTGCTTTTTTCTTAAAATGACATTGACTATGCTCCTGGCCAAGTTCAGCTCAGCTGATGTGGCAGCACATGCCATGTATCACGTGAAATATCTCGCACCACTCTACAAAAGGAGGAGGAGGAGATTGGGACCATACTCTGTGCAGAGCGTTGGTGCTGCTTAAGCAGTCTCCTTGGCTATTGGGCACAATCCTGGATGGGTCGCCACTCCGACAACAGTATACCAGCATGCTGGCATTCATTTTGCCGACCTCGGAAGGATGACAGGTCGAGTTAACCTTACCTGGTATTAATTCAACAGCTGAGCAGGATTTGAATTTAGGACCCAATGATCCAAAGCCCACCACCCTTACCATTAAGCCAACACCAGGCATACTACAAAAGGGTTAAATAGTTAAGAATTAAAAAAAAAATTCAGATACAGTATTTCAGTTCCAATATAATTATTTAAGCAGCATATGAGAACTGTCACAGAATTCGGTTTTCTCATTAACTCGACTTTTTAACATATAACACAGTGATTTCTGCTGACTCTTAAGGTTATGTGGCAGCCATTTTGAAAATCAGTGGCCATTTTGAACGAAATCTGCATTGGTTCAGATATAGTATTGATCAGTATTTAAATTACTAGAAGCCTGCCAAGTTTTAATTGCCCTATAGTCGCCAACCTATGATTGTTTGTCTGTGCTCTACCCTTTTAAAATTATGAGCGTCAAGCAAGGAAGCAGCACGTACCATTTTTAAAGTCCTTGGTATGACTCGGCCAGGATTCAAACCGCCGATCTCCCAGACTAAGACTGGATTCTCCAATCATTACACCACCGAGTTTGGTTTTGCGTGTTAACTAAAACGTTTGGCAATCGGAAAGACTATTCAAAAGCGTTGGGGTGATTTTGCGAATATTTTGGAAGCTATATAAAAAATGGCGGCCATTTTAAATGAATTTCAATTTGGCCAAAATGCAGTTTTGATCAACTGGTCATGTAGTTCAATCATGCAAAGTTTGGGACTTTTAACCAAACGTGCACAATTCTGTGAATTTTTGGCACTGCATTGTCCCACTAGAAGGCCACATTTAAGATAATTTAATTGGTTAAAATTTTAAACCAATCCCAAAAAACCTTTTCTTGACTTGACTTAACATTCTTGACAAGTCTTAGATGATGATAAAGTTCAAGAAGAAAGCTATATTTTTATACGCATGAGTTTATGAATTTTATACGATTTTTGAGAATGAGAAAAATATTGCCATATCACCAATCTTCTTACTCATAGCATGTTATTTCTGATATATCTCTTAGATTAAATCATTAAAAACCATATTCTGTGCTTTCAGTCTTGTCCGCTTTTCTTGGCGTCTGCACTTCTGGTTAAACTGACAGACTATAACCTTTGGCCCCTTTTAGTCTGTAAACCTCTAAACTGAAATAAAAGAGGATTCCTGATTTGGCCAACATCATACTTTTTAAAGAAAAAAAGCTTCCATCTTAAACATTTCACTTTTTTTCTCTCAAATTCCACAAAATTCCACACATCAGTATATCCTGTCTTGAGAGACTGACCACCACGAGTACCAAGCACAAGGCAGTCTCTCAAAGTTGATGGTCTTTCATTGGAGGGACACTCTCAAGACATCATGTATGCTTTATTGCAGGGCATCTACGGTAGTGGACAAAGAAATGGAAACACCAACGTAAAGTCAAGTAATATGGCGCTGGGCCACCATATGCGGCCAATACGGCCTGTATGCACCATGGCGTAGGGTCCACCAGTGTCTGGAATTCTACAGGAGGGATGCGGCAGCATTCTTTCATGAGAAGGTCAATCAACTCACACCTGCTTGATGTAGGTGGAAAACGATGTCTCAGGCATCGTTCCAGAAAATCCCATAAATGCCTGATTGGGTTCAGGTCTCGTGACTAAGAAGGCCATGATATTTGGATAACATCAGTGTCATGCTCATCAAACCATTGGGTGACCAGGATGTGCTCTGTGTATGGTGGTATTGGGGGGGTCTCCTCTTGCAGCCATGTTAGCCATAAATATGGGCAACCAGACCAGTGCAGCAATTTTATACATGACCCTCAGCATGCTGGGATGTTATTTGCTTAATTAACACATGGGCCCCACCTGTGTGTGAAGCCGTTGCTTGGTGTCCCTTATTTACCCAGGTGTTTCCACTTTTTTTGTCCACTCCCTGTACTTTACCCGAATTGCACAACTTTTGGGTCAATTTCAGATCGTATAGTGGTGTGCACAAAAATTTAATAATACGTTGTCCACAAATTACCATTCCAAATTCAAACTGTAATAAAATAATAATTACATGGACACAATGATGTGATTTGCTGCAAGTGAAAGAACATTTCTCATATCTTTTTTTTCAAGATTTGTCAATATTGTCATCCAAATCTGAAAGGACTTGTGGGGACTGCGTTTGAACAACTCATGAATGTGGTCAACAACCTGCTTGGCTGGCCTGCCCCCTTCCTTTGCAGGATGCTAGCAGTCTCCATAAACTTTTTCTACCACTCATGAATCGTTTTTTCGATGCTGGTTGCCTTCCATAAGTCATCCTGAAGCTTCGTCGAACCTGTGTTGCTGAATTGGTTTATATAAACCAGGCAACACACTGCGCTTTTTCTTGTGGGGACGTCATTTGTAGTAAATGTGACGTCACATGTCACAGGATGCACCTGGAAATGAACAAAAAGTTAATAAAACCCTAGGAAATGTACTTTCACTTGCAGCAAACCGCATCATTGTATCTCATGTGATTATTTTTTTGTTATTACGGTTTGAATTTGAAACAGTAATTTGTGAACATACCAGACTCTGTAGTGTAATGGTTAAAGTGTCCTTGGAGTCTTGGAGGTCGGTGGTTCAAACCCTGGCTGAGTCATACCAAAGACTTTAAAAATGGTACGTGCTGCTTCCTTGATTGATGCTTGGCATTTAAAAGGATAGAGCACAGACAAACAATGCTGTAAAGGCAATTGCAAACCACCCAGTATAACCATTGCCAAGAAACTGCTTTGGCAGCACCAACAATCTGTAAAGAGTATGGTACGGTACATCAATATTAAAAATTTGTGGACACACTGTATATTTAAGCC
>CM068961.1:120703513-120718623 GCA_035128595.1 Eptatretus atami
ATACGGTTATTATACAAGTCTCACATCTCTCCTATTACCGCAAATGTGACGTTTGGTGACTATAAAGCATTTAAAATGACGACGATATCTTTTCGATAAAATACAACCCAATATCTCTTTTATTCCTCATTAAACCTTCATTTTAATTCAACATTTAACCTCGAGACATGTAGTTGACGCATGCGTTTAATTTCTATATGTCAAAATCGTCCATAGCCGAATGCTTATACGTTTAATGAAATTAATTCATCGATTAATAAAAGGCCCGACGAGGCCTAACAAGACACGCTAAACATAGGCGTCGGGAATCGAACTCTTACCATTTTTAATTTTTATTGGTATTTTATATTATGTCGGTTTATTAAAAAAAATTTGATGGGCAATTCTAATTTTAATAACACCATGGTGTCAAAAGGGACTTCCTGAGAAGAAAGAACTTGTACGACGTAAAATAAATTATATACAGTAGTTGGGATGTTTGTACCAACGAGTGCACAGCACTATTTATTTTGCTTGCATAAGTGCGCATGTTAGGGTTCAGAGGTTGGAAAATTGTAAGAAATTAACGGATAGATCTGTGTCCACCAAATTTGTCCTACCAGGTGTTAGTAACCAAAGGCAGGTCCTTGGCACAAGAAAAAAAACTTGTACTCACCATCACCCTCACCCTCACCTGTGTATGTGTATGTGTGTGTGTGTGTGTGTGTTTTTTCTTGTTATCTTCAATAGGACATGTAAGTCAGTTTGTTTGTTGAATTTTACGTTGGTAGACCCGTCACAGTCTCTGAAAGACCTTTGGAAAAGGTGAAAAAAATTTTTTTGTAAAACAATCACCAAAATTATGCATTCTTTAAATCACAGACTTTATGCAATTTTAACACAATTAAGAAGCCGTCCTTGCGATAATATTAATGCATTCATTGATTAATATAATAAGGGGAAAAGCAACCAGACAACTTGAGCGATGTTTGGTTGATGCTGTTTTGGACTTTCATAACTTTGACAGTTGACAAATAAATGCAGATTTTTACCACCATATTTCCTGGACAAGGTTCATATGCTATCAGAAACTTTGTAGTCCGAAAAGAATGAGCGAACTACAGCAAGAGGGCCAGAATATGGAATAAATTATTGATGCAAGTAACATGTTACACTTTGTTGGTTTTGATATTTTATTGTCTTCATTTACATAATACATAAGCACAAATAAAGTCGCTATTTTTTGCCACTTCGCAATACACTTTAAGCACAGCACTCAGACTCAGAATGCCAAGGACTCGGGACTGCTTGAAACAGATTCAGACCACAGACTCGGACTTGGACTCGGACTTGGACCAACTGGACTCGACTACAACACTGGTGTAGCTGTGTGGTCTGTGTGTGTGTGTGTGTGTGTGTGTGTGTGTGTGTGTGTGTGTGTGTGTGTGTGTGTGTGTGTGTGTGTGCGTGCTTTCAGTAAATGTAGCCTATGTTTGGTACAACAAGGTCAGTAATATGTCAACATCAAAAACCTGGTGTGTATCAACAAAGAATCACATTCACTGTATATTTACTAAATTCCTTTTCACTGGGTCCCTTCTCTACTATATGCCTGGTGTTGGCTTAATGGTTAGGGTGGCGGGCTTTGGATCCGAGCATCCTGAGTTCAAATCCTGCTCAGCTGTTGAATTAATTCCAGGTGGGGTTAACTCGCCTGTCATCCTTCCGAGGTCGACAAAATGAGTGCTAGGATGCTGGTATACTGTGTCGGAGTGGCCACCCTCGCAGGATTGTGCCCAATAGCCAAGGAGACTGCTGAAGCAGCACAACGCTCTGCACAGAGTATGGTCCCAATCTCCTCCTCCTCCTCCTCCTCCTCCTCCTCCTCTAATATACAGCTAATTGCAAAAAATTGAAACACCAGTGTCAAAGTCACTTAATAGGGCATTGAGCCAGCACATGCGGCCAGTATGGCCTGTATGTGCTGTGGCATAGAGTCCACCAACATCTGGACTTCTACAGGAGGGATGCAGCACCGTTCTTCCATGAGAAAGTCAATCAACTCACACCTGCTTGATAGAGGTGGAAAACGCTGTCTCAGGTGCCATTCCAGAATATCCCATAAATGCTCGATTGGGTGTAGATCTGGTGACTGGGAAGGCCATGACACATGGATAACATCAGTGTCATGCTCATCAAACCATTGGGTGACCACACGTTGACCATGATGGGGTCTCCTCTTGTAGCCATACTAGCCATGTTTATGGGAAACCAGGCCGGTGCAGCAATTTTATACATGACTCTAAACATGCTGGGATGTTATTTGCTTTATTAACACATGGGCCTCACATGTCTGGAAGCCGTTGTTCAGTGTCCCTCATTTACCTGGGTGTTAACATTTTTTATCCACCACGTATATATCCTAGTATACATCTATAATTAAACAGGAAAATATTTTCTTTCCCATCATACTCAAACATAATTACCGTATATCTTTAAATGTGTCTAATATTGCCGTGTCTTGGACTTCCAGGTATCTCGTAGATTTTTTTTTAATGAACACCCCACGTACACCGTTGGTATGAGCACCTGTCATTTCTCCTGTTCATATTGCAATTTAAAAATCAATATGAAATAAATTATGTACAGATAGTAATCATTGCTTCAGCAGTCGTTCTAATACGCTTGCTCCTTGTACCTTCTGACATCTCTTAATCCCTAACTTATTGCAGTTTGCAGTCAATTTACCATCCTGGGGCAAATGATGCAACTTGGACTTTATTTATCTCTTTTGGTAGTTTGGCTTACTTTTCATTTAATTATATTTTTATTTTAGTGGGGCAACTTAGCTAAACATAGCATAACAATTGTGCATTTTGTGAAGAAAGCACCAAATTTGGCACACTAGTAGCCTAACATATTATGAACAGATTTGGATATTGGGCCATCTCAAATTCAGCCGCTGATGGCTGTGGCAGCCATTTTCCACTGCCATCAAAAATTTTGAGATGGCCCAATATCCAAATCTGTTCATAATATGATAGGCTACTAGTGTGCCAAATTTGGTGCTTTCCTCTCAAAATGCACAATTGTTATGCTAAGTTGCCCCACTATTTGTGCATGTACTGTTTTTAAAGTCTTTGGTTTGACTTGGGCTGTTCGGGTTAGAGTTAGGGTTAGGATTAGGGTTGGTGTTGGGGTTAGGGTTAGGTTTAGGCTAACCCTAACCCTCACGCTCACTAGGCCAGTGTCAGAATCGAACCGACAATCTCACAGACTTACGGTGCAGATGCTCTAACCACAATTCCACGGACTTTGTAACAGCCATTCGTCTTTTTCGATTTCCACTTTTGTTGTCCTGTTTTTATTTTGAGGGCATTCATTGTATTTCATTGTGCAATGTCAAACTCCAACTAATAGTCGATACACTTGCTTGCTTCAGTCTTGTTTATGTATTGCGACGTTTGTTTCTACATGGTTTTTTTAAAAATAAAGTTATAGCAATTTGAACAGGTGCATCTGCACTAATTATTCGTGGATGTTTCATCAACAGTGGACAGATGTAAAGAAGTGGACTGAAAAATCGTTTCGTACAGAGGTGCAAACACAGCTTCTGGACACATTTTTAATTGTTACAATGGATGATCCCCCGGTGCAGTGTGAAAGATTTCCAAAAGATTTGATCACATTTTTGGAGTTTTCAAAACTTGTGCAATGCATTGGTATGCATGAGTGTGCGGTGTTTTTCTTGTTCATGGCATTTTTAATATGACATTGAGAAATGAACGCAATATGCTCCCTTGGAAGGAAAAGGGTAAGAAATGTCTCTGGGTATATTTGATGAGACGTGGAATCGTGAATACATCAGTTTCGGTCAATCCAATGCTCGATGCCTGACAAAATGTATTGCTGGGAGAAGTTAAAAAGTCAAAAATGATCTCTTGGGGATTTTTCAAGAATTTTAATTAGTTTTGTGGCCGTATGCTTCTCATAGAGTTCAGTATGATTGCCAAGTCCAGAATTTGATTGTGAACATTTCCAAAACATCAACACAGACAGAACAATGTACACATTAGTCATGGCCCTTTGTCATGCCTTGACTAATCAGACATGGAAGATTTGTGCAATTCTTGTACAGCTTCATAAGTAAGAGGACTGCAATTCCTGTTGACATTTTCTTATGGATTTTATCTTTAAACACAATAGTACCTTCCATTATCGAATTCAAAAGTGTCCTCAATTTGGAGGTGTCTTGGCTTAATGTGAAGATCATTAGGAATGTGTAACGCCCTCCACCGCCTCGCTTCATGCCAACTCTGTTATGAGCCATGTATTCGGTGAGAACAACAACACAGAACATCGATGCATGCCGTGGGATTAATCAGTTGTCACATTATCAAACTGGAACGGCACTCGGTAAAACACATTCCTCCGCCAGGCTGAACAGTTTATGTTTTGTTTCCCACTGATAGACCAGATTTGCATCCGGACCTGAAACAAAATCTAATCGGCTTGTTCTTGTCACCTACCTGACTCGTCCACCTAGTTTTGTCATAATCCACCCATAACTTTTTAGATCCTCGTGGAGGATCTCTAAGTCTTACTCACGTTGTTGTTCTTCATCTTCTTGTGGACTTTTTTGTTTCACAGCCTACAGTTTTCATCGAAACTCCTTGAAACTTGGCATATATATGTAAAAATACCCTGCGCAGACAGTAACCATCTCCGATTTTGAAAATTCCTCCTCGAAAAAAAGTTATAATGTCAAAATATCTCCGCAAATGGAAATCGCCTAAAAAATGATCTCCGAAACTAGGCAAGCTTTTTGAATTCTGTTTGAGGGAATCGAACAGGGCATTAGCAGAGATGAATTACCGCACATATGATACATCACTATGACGTCATATCAATTTTTATGACGTCATTCCTATTTGTTGACATTTTTTGTTTCACAACCCAGAGTTTTCATCGGATCTTTGTGAAACTTGCCATGTATATGCAGAAAGCCCACGCGCAGGCAGTAACCATCTCCGATTTTGGAAATTCTTCCTAGAAAAAAAGTTGACGTCATAATATCGCCGCTAATGGAAATCGCCTATACCATTATCTCCGAAACTAGGCAAGCTGTTTGAATTTTGTTTGCGGGAATCAAGCCGGGCATTAGCACAGATAATTTATCGCAAACCTGATACATCACAATGACGTCATATTCGTTTTTATGACGTCATCATTAAGAGGACGAGGATCTTAGCTCATTTGAGCTTGTTAACATAATGTGCTATATATCGTTTTTTTTTCACCCTATCTCTCAATAGTGAAGAATCACTGAAAAAAATTGTATCATCTGCATCCAGATCTTCACCAAAATCGAATCAATTTGGCCTTGTCACATACCCAGCCTGTCCACCAAGTTTCGTCTAAATCAGTCGACAACTTTTTCAGATATCCTCCTCACATACAAACAAACAAACAAACAAAACGGGTGAAAACATAACGACCATCCACTTTAGGTGGCACAGTTCATTTCAAAAACTCAATGCACAATGGATCGTATGAGGGCTTGTTTTTTGATCATACAATGAATCGTAGTGTGGATTTGCTGAACAATATCGATATGTATTGGCATTAAGCATTATACACATACACATTTTGTTGTGACCAGCATAGTACCCACCCGACGGGTGATCTTGTTCCAAGCTTGCAACACGTTCTTCTGGCACATACCTTCATTTGGGCGGTGCATGGGCAAGTGACAGCTCTGTATCGGAAAAACAAATAACCTGGGTTACGTGCATGAAGCAAAAACATACCGACTGCTTAAAATTCAAAACACCTCACTGCACTGTAATGTAAATGGTAAAGACTTGTAATACCATCCCACACCTAGAGGTGGCGCTACACGATACACATTCACATAGCGAATTTGCATTGCCCCCCCCTCACCAAGACCACCGGCAAAGATAAAAATACCCCTATACATTAATTTGGGGGAGTGAGGGGGGGGGGTCATGCTGATCCGATGTAGCAAGTCTGAATGTAATCTGCCCGAACTATCGGAGGAGTAGTGTGACAAACAAACACACACACACACACACACACACACACACACACACACACACACACACACACACACACAAACACACACAAGCACCAGTCATGAATTATAGCAAGGTTTCTTGTTGTTGCATTTGTGTGTATAATATATGTTATATATATATACATTTTTATATACATGGTCAAGGCTCATGCAAGAGCCAGGACACAGAAGAGATCAGGATACAACATACAAAGGGAACAGCAGAAGAAAGGGGAAATGCCAAGAGTAGGGTGGAGGGAGAAAGTAGACGGAGACGGAACAACAATGGATGCAGGTAACAATGAGGGTTAGGGGAAAATGCAAGGGTTGACAAGATGGATACAGAAGCAAAATGTTGAGAGGGGTCGGGGGTTGGGGGGGGGGTGGTTTAATCGGTGCAGAAAAGATCATGGTTTTGGATGGGGAATGACTTGAGATGGTGGTGGAGCAGCTGTCTTGAACACCTGGAGGGAAGAATGGGATTGGAGAGATGTGGAAGGTGGTTCCACAGGTGGGGAAAAAAGAGGAATAATGAGTGGAGGTAAGCAGTGATTCTGGATATAGCCAGTTTCATGAGGAGAGGGTTACTGGTGGACTGCTGTACATACTGCAGACACCTGGGGGGGGGGGGGGTGGGTTACAAAGTACAGAGAGGGCAAAGGGTGGCAAGACACAGAAATGAGGCGGAAGAAGACAGAGAGAGAGAAGGCCCACCGACTCTCTGCGATGGTGAAGTGATGGCCATAGAATCAGCTTGCACAAATCGCAAGAGATTCGAGTGATCTTGATGGCCCGTTAAACCCCTGTTAATCCACCCAAAACCCACCTCCTTCAAAGTCCTTGCTTTCCTTCCTGAAAGTCCCTGTGGTGTCCATCTTGTTTACCCTGTGTATCCCGCCCCATCTCTCTCACTTCCACAGATCGAATGTCTCTGTTCCCCACTGTATTGTCCTTCCCTCTCCCACCCCTCTTGTCAACTGCCCCCCTTGTTGTGCGTTCTGTGTGTTAGCTCCCATACGAGCCTCGACAATGTACACAAAAAATATATATATAATAAAGGCCTTGGTTTCCATGGAGTCAAGCTGAGCAAGATGTGATGTAGGTGATCCAGCCCAGAGGGAAGAGCAGTACTTCATTTAGCTGTGGATGAAAGTCTTATCGGTGGATAGGTGTTCAGGTGTGCCATGGAAGAATTTTGCATGACGGAGGATGCCCAGTCGACGTTTGGCTTTGGAGGCCAACTTTGAAATGTTTCTTGACCAAGGGAGATCATGGCTGAGAGTGAGACCGAAGAGTGTGAGTGAATGAACCTCTTTGAGAGTGTTGAGAAAGTAGATTGGAAGGGTTTGCGGCACGGTCCTTTCGGAGAGAGAGTGTTGGATTTCTCAGGATTGAAAGACATACATTAAACAGTTATTATTTCCCTTAACCTGCTTTCTCTACTAACCTCACCTCTAATTTTGTAATGGTCTTGTCCAGATAAACATCAGGGAAAAACTTTTTTTTTCTTCCAAATGTGACTCCTTTTTTTCTTGAGATGGATCATTACTCCGTCACAGCTCAGCAGGAGACGGGGTTTTGCAATCGCTTATGTCTGTCTGTCTGTCTGTCTGTGTGTCTGTATGTCCCGTAACTTTTTTTTACCCTTTCAGCTGTTGTCATCAAATTTTGAACAAAGCTTTATTATGAGAATATGGAGAAGACAAATTAATAATTTGTGAAACCAAAGTGAAACCCTCCATGTCCCCACCACCACAGCCCCCACCATCACCACACTCGTCGGGGGGGGGGGGGGGGGGGGGGGGGGGGGGCGGGGTTGGAGGCATCTCAACAGATTGTGGACCACAATCAGTCTAGTGTGGGCCCTTGTTACCTTAGGGTCCCATGCAATTGCAAGGGTTGCATGGCCCTAATGCCACCACTGCACTTTGGCTATGTAGCACTTCAAGCACAAAACTGCACAATAACAACAACAACAACAACATCATCTGCAACAATTGTTAGCATCAGCATATTGATGGCATTAAGGTGTGATCATGCAGATAAATTTGGAATTTACTCTTAGCAGGGCTGCAATCACATATGTAGTTAATCTTTACATTGTTGCTTACGTGGGTTTTTTTTCATGAGCCAGGGAAAGGAAGTAATGAGGAATTGAGCAGCCTGACACCCGTGGCTCTAATTCCGTTCCCAATGATGTCACATCAGTCTCGTTAGTCTCATTCATTGATCTCGCGCTTTGAAGCCTTACCAGGATTTCTCGAGTTAGATATTCACATTACCTAACAGAACTCCAAATGCCCTCGCCTGGATTTCATTCCTGGCCATTTTCCTGGTATGGTGTTGGTTTTCTGGTGGAGTCTCTTTTCATCAGACTCCTTATGTGGGATGTTTCCCTCCATTTGTCTTTTTTTTTCCTCGATAAAACTCTCTTCTCTCTCTCTCTCTCTCTCTCTCTCTCTCTCTCTCGTCGCTCTCTCTTCCTCTCTCTTCTCTCTTTCTCTTTCTCTCTCTCTCTCTCTTCTTTCTCTCTCTCTCTCTCTTTTTTTCTCTTTTCTCGTCTCTCTCCTGCATTGCATGGATATTCAAAAACACTCCGTGTGTGAGTCAAATGTATTGGTGGTGAAGGGTAACACATCATAGAGGACATTCACTTTGAAACTTATTAGCCTGTCTCACACAGCCCCCATCACTTTGCTGATTGCTGTCTGGTGCTGTCTGTCTGTCTGTCTGGTCTATATGTCTGTGCAGAGCATACTTTTTTCCCTTTGAGGCATTTTGTCCATCGATATTTGAAAAAATGCTGTTATTGATGAGAAGCTGAGAGACAAATGTAATAATATTTGATTTAAAAGTTGTAAAGGCAACAATCACAACAAATCGTCGCAAATTTCATTCATTGGCCCCCTGTATATTGTATGAATTCCATGGGGTTATATGAATTGGTTGGACCAATCAGAACTTAGGAGGGCGATTGTTTTTTTTTTTAGTCCAAGGTCAGGTCGACTAAAGCAGTCTCAGTTTTTTTGTACTCTTTGACGCAACGGGTGGGGCTGGGCCAACGAAGGTGGCGTGGAGGTTATGTTTTCACCCTGTCTGTCTGTCTGTCTGTTTGTCTGTTTGTTTGGTGGTGCAGGATTATCTCAAAGGTTGTGAACATTATTCGAGCACGGAAATGGGTGGAACAGTTTTGATTGCATAAAAGGACGAATGATTAGAATTATCTGTGAAGATCAGATCTAGATCATGATACTGGAATGATTTTTTTTTTTTAGTGATAAGGCCAAAACGAATTTGCACGATATCTTGTAAAGTTATTGATGGATTTGGACGAAACTTGGTGGACGCGGGTGGGTGTGTGACAAGGATGAATTGAATCGATTTTGGTGAAGATCTGGATCTGGATACGAGAATTAATTTTCATTTTTTAAGTGACAATTTCACCTTTGAGAGATGGGGCCCAAAACGATATGTTGTATAGCATGATATTTAAAAAAATGTCTTTGGCCCGATATGTTCTACTGGATCAGGCATTGCGTGGTGGAGGTATGCGCTCAACCGAGTGACCTTCTAGTATTTAGCTGTTTTCGTCATGTTTAGCGTACGGAAGAAGAACAAGTCCGAATACAAAGCTGACCCGGACGGGCTTTGCATTTTCAGATGCTTTCTTGTTTTATGATGTTTTATTCAGAATATTAATGATGATGTCACATCGACAGACGGTGTACAATTACTCATGTATACTTTTCTTTTCAGGATTCCCTTTGGACGACTTAGATGATGGTGAGTTTATACTGACTTCTATTTACGTTCTTGCTTCATTTGATTCCCCATTTGTGAACTGGAACATCATACTTCGATTTTGACAATGTGCGGTACACCGTGTCCCTTTGGTAATTTTTATCAGTCATTAACTGTCATTGCATAGTCGGTGCTGCAACGTGTGTGAACTGCTTTTCCATGTGCATTTCTCTCCATTACTATGAACTCGTGTGCAGGCGCTCAGCAAAATCCAGAGTCAATCTTCTCCTTGTTATCTCGGCGGCTTGGTGTGTCTGATCATTTAGTGTGTGGCTCTGCATCACATTATTTCATTATCCTCTCTTTGTATTCTTCTCTCTCTCTTTCTCTTTTATCAGTACCTTCTGCTGTACTTGCCGTGTCCGTGTTGCTTTCCTTTTCCCCTTTTCTGGGCCCCTTTTTTGTCTTTTTTCTTGTTTCATGCAATACCATCTCTTTGTCGTTTCTTGTGGAGAGATAGACAGACAGAGATAGAGAGCCCACAGCCCACAGCCCACCCGGTATTGGGAGACCCTTAGTTGGCAGACTGGTGAGACCGCATGATGGAATGGTCACCCCCCCCCCTTGCTGTGATTCTGTGTGTAGTTTAAGGTTTGCCTTGATTGTTGATTAAAAAGGAAATCTTATTTGTTTTCCTTTCAGGGTGATTAAAAGGAAACCTTGGTTTAGTTATTTTTTTCCTTGAGATACAAATGGCAGTGAACGTTTTTGCTTTGTTAATTATGAGATCACTTACTCGTAAACATGGCCTTGTTTTGACATTCCTCCTAGTGAGGTAAAAAGTGAAGTGAAGACCTCTTGGTGGCAAAGGGAAAAATAATTGGAAATATAAATCTCTCTCTGTCTCTCTGTCTCTCTTTCCTCGGTCTCTCTCTCTCGTCCTTCTCTCTCTCTCTCTTCCTCTCTCTCTCTCTCTCTCTCTCTCTCTCTCTCTCTCTCTCTCTCAGTCTGTCTCTCTCTCTCTCTCTCTGTCTGTCTCTGTCTCTCTCTTCTCTCTCTGTCTCTCTCTGTCTCTCGCTCTGTCTCTCTCTGTCTCTCTCTGTCTCTCTCTGTCTCTCTCTGTCTCTCTCTCTCTCTCTCCGCCCCCTTCTCTCTCCCCCCTCTTCTCTCTCTTCTCTTCCTCCCTCTCCCTCTCTCACACCCCTCTCTCTCTCTCTCTCGCTCCTCTCGCCCCCCTCTCTCTCGCCCCCCCCTCTCTCTCTCTGTCTCTCTCTGTTCTCTCTCTGTCTTCTCTCTCTCCTCTCCCCCCCCCTTCTCTCTCCCCTCCTCTCTCTCTCTCTCTCTTCTCTCCCTCTCCCTCTCTCACACCCTCTCTCCTCCCTCTCTACACCCCCCTCTCTCTCCTCTTCTCTCGCTCTCTCGCCCGCCCCTCTCTCTCGCCCCTCTCTCTCGCCCCTCTCTCTCTCTCCCTTCTCTCTCTCCTCTCTCCTCTCCCTCTCCCTCTCTCTCTCTCTCACCCTCTCTCTTCTCACCCCTCTCTCTCTCCCTCCCTCTCTCTCCCTCCCTCTCCTCTTTCTCTCACATCTTTCTCTGTACCTCCCCTCCCCGGTCTTATTTTTTTCACTAGCAAATACCACCCCTCGCTTCACTGATGGGAATACGAAGAAAGAGGGGAGAGAGGTAAGAAAGAGAAAGAGAGAGAGGTGGGTGAGCAAGGAGGGAAGGGGTGGAGGAGCGGGGAGGGGAGAGTGTGGAGAGAGGAGAAGAGGGAGAGAGGAGAGGAGGGAGTGGAGGGTGAGGAAGGGGGAGAATGATGAAGGCAGGGGGGAGCAATCCTTTACCACATGGCACTATACACTCCAGGAGGTGATGGGTGCGAGGAAGCGGTGGGAACGAAGACGATGGTTGAGAAAGGAATGGGAAGTGGGGAGGGGAAGGGGATGTTTTGGACTTGTGTTTGGTAGTGGGACTTGAATGGAAGGGGTGAGATGGGTTGACTTCCATTTTGGAGAGGGACTTGAGGGGAAGCAGCTGGATGGTCCCGTCTGCCAGCATCAGTACAGGATTGAACGAAATGGGGTACATTAAAACAGCATGTTGAAACAGGATAGCAAAACCACCCATCACTTTCAAACAGCACATACCATTTTTAAAGAGATTATAACATAGGCTTCCCTTGAGTTATGCAACTGGAACTGCAGATGCCACCTTGTTTACCTGCTCTGGAACTGGATCTCCCTGAGGGGGTCACACACCTCCCGGAAATGGCCGGAGTGCCAAAGAATGCGCGAACCAGACAAACGAACACCCTTCTAGTAGCCAGACCCACTAGCAAGCCCAAACCCGCAGTCCAAACCCCTAAACCCAGTTCAGGCCAAGAAACCATAGAGCCAATCACACCCTGGCTGCAATGCTTACAAACGTCTGGAGATACCAGTGTTTAATGCCTTTATTCAATTTCAGCACACGTTTTACAACCAGAGTGCAATAAGCCCCAGAACCTCTCAACCCGAGCCAAATCCGAAAATTCAAACCACAGAATCGAACCCAACAGCAACCCTGACCACCAAAAAAGTGCCCATCTGCCAAACCCGCACACTCCCCGGAACCCAGAGCTCAAAACACAACACAAACACCACAGCACAACATAACCACCTCCAAACCATAACATAACCACCTGTGGGAACTTATCACAACCACCCACCGTTTATCACTTCACAAAAGTTGGAAGAGGGGTGAGAGAGGGAGGAGAGAGAGAGGAAGGAGGGGTGGGGGGAGTGAGGACAAATTAAGAGATGGGTGGAAGGGATGGAGGGATAGGATGAAGGGATGGATGAAGGGGAGGGCTGGATGGATGGGATGGAGAGTGGATTCACAGCAAGTTAAACAGTTGTTCATGAACACACGACACTCCAATCTCACAGAGTGAACATGAGGTGGAAGGAATGAATGATGAATGAATGAGTTCCCACCTGCTGTTTCTTCATCTGCCATTACATTCCTTGAAGCATCTGCAATGAGCTTGGATTTTGGAAACAACTCTCCCCTAATAACCTCTAAAGTACTCCATCAGGGTGTGCGTCCCCGAGCGTCTCTAGGTGGTGCTCAGCATGTCCGCTCCGAGGTCAAGGCTACATTTTAAACTTTTGTTAGATTTAACTAAGACAATGGAACACGCGTTTATGTATGTACTTTATTTCCAGTGCCTATAAAAAGTCTACGCCCCCTTTCAAAATTTTCACCTTTTCTTGTTTTATAGCCTGGAATTAAATTGCTTTAAATCAGACTTTTTCCACCTTTATTTACACATTATAACCCACAACTTCCAAATGAAAAACAAATTCTACAAATTTCAGAAAATTAATTTAAAATACAAAACTAGAATATTTTGGTTGGATAAGTGTCCACCCCCCTTATAATAGCAATTGTAAACTAGAAAATGAGCAATTAGAGATTGCAGACCCTCACCAGGACTTGTTTTGTGTAGTGTTTGTACAGTTTTGTATGGTATATTTTGTGTACTGGTGTGCTACGTAATTAATTAGAACTGCCACTTTATAACTGCTTGCAGTGATGACCGGGTACCAAGACGTCCCACTTTAATGCAACCCCACTTAGATTGGACACCTGACCCTGACCCATGATGTTTTTTTTTAATTATTCTTCAATTGAATTTAGAATGGGATTAAAATAAATTCAGTACAGGTCAAGTGGAAGACCAAATAGGTACAGTACTACATTGGAGTCATCAGAAGGAACCCAAACAAGTAAAAAGCAAAGATGTAGTCATCAGGAGGAACCTGGATAGGATTCACATTTCAGCTGCTACTCCTATACCCTCAAACCCATCCAGGCACAGCCAAGTGAGTCTTATTCCAAAAAAATATGAAAGTAATAAATAAATTTTAAAAAAAGATCCCAGATCAAAATAAATAAATAATTCTGGCTGCCAGACCATGTGTCCGATCAGGTTCAAATTTATAACATTTATTCACCATCTCTACTAAATCACAATTGTGATGTTTCACATCGATTGATGAAGCAGTTCCAGAGAAAACATTATTTAATATTTTTCTTCAATCCAATATGGCTGCCAAACCATGTGATCTATCAATTATTCCTTAATGAACTTGTACACCCATGGCTTTGGGAACATTTATGTGAAGTTTCCCCTCAATGTGTCCAGCCCTTCTGGAGAAGACTTTTTATCGATTTTTTGTGTCAATCCAATATGGCTGCCAAACCATGTGACCTATGACATCATATGTGTGAACCTTTTCTTCCTCATGGATAGGCGGTCATACATGTAAAGTTTCGCCTCGATCTGTTCAGCCACTTCAGAGAAGAAGATTTTTGAAGTTTTTTTTTTAATGAAAATAACAATATGGCTGTTGAATCACATGACCGATGATGTCATCAAATGTCTTTCTGTGGACCATTTTATCCCAAAATGACCCTCAAAAATGTTCATACTGATCGGATGTAGCGTTTTACACATGCTGTTTTGACGTTATAACAAATGCACCAATAATGTCATAAAAAATAATCTAATTCCCCATGAGAAGTACTTGCCATGTGCCAACTTTCAATTTTTTCCTTGGTGTGGTTTCAGAGATACAGAGGTCCAAAGTTCTTCCATTTTTCCAACATGGCTGCCACACCACGTGACCTATGACATCATAATTATCATTAAAACATTCCACATGAGTAGTCGCTCCAATGGTGAAAATTTGTCTAAATCCGAGAAGCAGTTGCGGAGAAAAAGATGAAAGTTATTTGCAAACAAACAAATAAACGGACCCAAATGCATTACCCTCTCCTTCGGTGAGGGTCATTATCTCAGGTGTAACCAATCACCTTCAAAATCACACACCAAGTTAGTTGGCCTCCACCTGTGTTAAATTGTCATGATTCTGATTATTTTGTAATAACATCAGCTGTTCCTGTAGCTTTCCTCTGCTGGGTAGTGCATTTCACAGCAAAGACTCAGCCTTGTGCACCAAGGAGCTTTCAAAAGACCTCCGGGATAAAGTTGTGGAAAGGCACAGATCAGTGGATGGGTATAAAAATATTTCAAAGGCCTTGAATATTCCTTGGAGCACAGTCAAGACAATCATTATGAAGTGGAAGATGTATGGTACCACCCAAGACCCTGCCTAGATCAAACAGGCAGTCCCTCAAAACTGGATGACCAAGCAAGAAGGAAACTGATCAGAGAGGTTACCAAGAGGCCAATGGCAACTTTGAAATAGCTACAGGCCTTTATGGCAAAGACTGGTCACTGTGTGCATGTGACAACAATATCCCAAGCACT
>CM068961.1:120726099-120728599 GCA_035128595.1 Eptatretus atami
AAACCTCCGACGAACGCCCTCGAATGCCCCACGCAGAGCTGAACTCCTTCTGAAGTGAACTCAACTCAGACTCCAGCTCAGAACACACAACGCACACCAACCAACCCACTCCTCCAAAGAACTCCCCTCCAGACTGAGGATGGTGTCGTCTTTTTTTGGATCTCCCCGAATGGGGCGGGGGCTCGGTGGAACAGACGTCACTGTCCGCCCTGATTGGACAGGGCCTCCATGGATCTGCCCCTTCTGGGCGGGGTCTCGGCCTTGTTGGGAGAAAAACCCGCCCCCCCTCCACGCGTGTTTGCACTCGTCGAGCAAGAGTTACAACGTTGAAAAGGTCGTCGTGCAAGAGTTACAACGTTGAAAAGGAACGTTTGGCGTAGCGGCAAGGAACGGCTGCAATATCTTGCCTCGGCAAGTCAGGGTGCGAGTAGACAGTGGGTGGGTAGTGGATCGTGATGGGGGATGGGGATGGTTGTTGGATGTAAAGATTTAATAACCTACCTAAAAAACATCGCAATGCACACCTTTGATTCTCCCACTAGACAAAAGGAAGGGACCTGTCTTCACATGTAGCTTAAGGAATAACTGACTTTTGGGACATCTGTATGTTTGAATGCATATGGTTTCCAGATCCGTAACAACAACAAAAAAAAAAAAATATATATATATATATATATATATATATATATATATATATATATATATATATATATATATATATATATACAAGCAGGTCATGAACAAAATTGGAAACTCCATTGTAAAGTCACTTAATAAGGTGTTGGCCCATCATGTGTGGCTAATGCAGCCTGTATGCTCTGTGCCATAGAGTTCACCAATGTCTGGAATTCTGCAGGAGGTATATGGCACCATTCTTCCATCAGAAAGTAAATCAACTCACACCTGTTTGATGGAGGTTGAAAACACTGTCTCAGGCGTCCTTCAAAATATCTCTCAAATGCCTGATTGGGTTTAGATCTGGTGACTGAGAAGGCCATGACATATGGATAACATCCGTGTCATGCTCATCAAACTATTGGATGACCACACGTGTTCTGTGGGTGGGGGCATCGGGGGTGGTCTCCTCTTGCAGCCATGCTAGTTATAATTATAGGAGACCAGGCCTGTGCAGCATTTTTATACATGACCCAAAGCTTGCTGGGATGTTATTTGTTTCATTAACACATGGGCTACACCTGTGTGAAAGCTGTTGCTCATTGTCCCTCATTTACCGATGTGTTTTCTTTGTTTTTTGTCCACTACCTGTGTATATGTGTGTAGGTATATGTATATGTATATATGTATATGTATGTTATTCATCATGATCAAATCATTTTCATTTTTTTTTAATATACATACCATTGTAATTTCATTCACATTCCATGGTTGAGCAAAGCAAACATTTTTCTGTCACGTGATTTACAATTTACCTTTATTGTACTTGCTACACCTGATCCATTCAGGAATGCACGAGGTGCATGAAGGCAGTCGTGGTTAAGGCTCAAAAATAGCCGTGATGGTTGCTAACAAAGCCAAAACAGCACTCCGGTGTTGACTTGACGAGACTTGCCTTGAAGTTGGTAGCATTTTGTCAATGATAGCTATTAGCTTTGTGGTCGTCTGGGGGGGTCAGTCCCTACTTATGTGCAGTGGATTGAAAGCCATTCACGTGTGTGACCTGTTCTATTTGCCGAGGCAGTGTAGGTCTCTGACAAGCTTCAAAATTTCCCCAAGCATTGGGCACTTTGTCATTTTGCAAACATTTCTCAATTCTTTATACTCACTGTTGGTCAAATTATTCCACAGCAGCCGAACCATTCCCTGATGTATTGCCTGTCACTGTCAGTGTAAAGATGACTCCATCGCGTTGTGTTGCTAAGCATAATTCTTACTCATCTGCGCACATTGCATTTATCAATTATGATGCTCACATTCTGGAAAGTAGACAGTTTATTAAAAAAAAAATTTAAACCATCGTCCCTCTTTCTTGAACATCGCCCCAAATCTTCTCCAGCCATAACCCTTCCAAGGTTCTCTGGAATTTCAGCTTTTCCCATTCAGCTCGCTCCTAACTTATAATCCCATTTTCTTTCCTTTTTTTTTGCAGCTACACAATCCACCAACCATTTTCTTGGTGACCTTTATTGTGTTTGCTTTCTTGTTACGGAGGAATCCTAGATCTTCTGAATCTGTCAATAAATTTTGTTCTCTGGGGAAAGGGGATTATGTGGGTGGGAATGAGTAGTGCATGAGTTGGAACAGGTGCTCAGTGTTTTAATTTAACACGCTTGTCAACCTCGTGTGTGTGTGTGTGTGTGTGTGTGTGTGTGTGTGTGTGTGTGTGTGTGTGTGTGTGTGCGTGCAATCATGTAATCAATAATGCTTTCCTTCAATATAATTGCAATTCCATAATTACGGAACACGATGCCAGAAACTAGTAGCCGATAACCTTTTAAAGGCGTTTTTATAGTAGCATTTCGATGGGGGCACTAATGGAGTG